>JABFPJ010000244.1:0-50784 GCA_022817425.1 Gryon sp. ZL-2020 | reverse complement strand
TCTGCAGAGACGCGAGATACCCACAGAACCCCTAAGTGTGTAGCAGGAGATAGAATACAAAGGTTATAGCTAAGTGTTCTGAACCGCAAGGGCCGCTATATTTCTAATAATAATAATAATAATAACAACAGATGGCGATGAAGTAATACATCAGTTTACAGATGAGTAAACGTAATATAACAAGATCACAGGCTTGTAATCTTCAAACAAGTATCTGAAATTTATAAAACAATTCTTGGAAATTGTTAACGAAATATTTTTACCGAATTCACGCTTCATAAAAAAATCCCCGTACATTCCCGTACATTTCACGCCTAATTTTCTATTCCCGTACAATTCCTGCTTTTCCCGCATTTCACGCCTGATGGACACCCTGAAAATATTAGATTTATATTAAATTAGCAAAAACAATTAGTAAATCTGACATTTTTAAAACTATCCGCTAACAGTATATTATGACAAGTTGATCGCTGTATTCAGCAGTGTTGATTAATATATTCGGCTGTGTATTTTCACGTATATACATTTCACAACAACTGGCAACAATGGACAACATCTATGCAGTGACTATAGACATAGATCTATAGTCACTGATCTATGTCTAACGCTAACCGTGGCTCAACGTCGCGCAACTTTGGGTGCGTTTTTCATTGCCGCAAGATTGAATCTTGCGTGCAAGATTTGTATAGTAATGAATGGCAATATTGCAAGCAAGATTCAATCTTGCGGCAATGAAAAACGCACCATTTGTATTTACTTGTCGGTTGTCGCGCAACATTTGTTGCCAATGAAAACGCACCTTAAAGCTTCAAATTGTTATGGGTATGAAGATAGACGTAAATCGACAAAAGCAAATCTATATTTTTATCGATTTGTGCACATGTTTACAACAATATAAGTTGTAAATAGTAATTATACATTAAAAAATTTTATCTAACTAATAAATCATATTTTTATGAAAAAATAAAACGCTGTGATCTTACTTATCTACAGATGATAAAACAACACACATTTTATATTATTAAGTTTGTTTCTACATATTACATAGTTCACTATTTTGTTAGTCAAAACAAAAATACTGATATCAAGACTACAATAAAAGTAAGACGTTGTTTTAAAAAGGTTATTTTATTAAATGTAATAATGCTTTGAGGTCATTTTATATTGTTGAAAATTGTATTAAATGGGAAAATATCAACAAAATGGTTACCGGATGCGTCATCAGGAAATGTTCGAGTGTTTGGAGTCCTATTTCTTATACAAGTTATCACTGGTAATGTTATTTATTTTTTATATGAAAAATACCATTTTTTATATTTATTTTCAAATGAAATGTTTACATGCATTTATCAAATTTTGTAACAAACATGGGAAATTTTGGTTCAAACTTTTATTTGATATATTTTTTTACAGTTTAAATATAACTATTCGAAATTATATATATTGAATAATTATATTTTCTCATTTTCAGTTTTCCGTTAAAAAATCATGAAATGATGGCAAAATGGATGAAAGCGATTCCACCAGGATATATTTCAATTCCTAAGAGTAGTTCTCGAATTTGTAGTCGACATTTTTTGAAAACTTGTTTCAATTATTCCGAAAGCGGTAAAAGAACTTTAAAAAAAGATGCTATTCCCACACTTTTTGGATCAGAAGCAAGAGAAGAAGATGTATTGGTAAACATAAAAAGATAATTTTATTAAAAAACTTTATAATGAATTTTATATATTTTTTTTATAATTGTCAAATATTTTCTACAATATTATTATTTATAATAACGTGGAAGAGTAATAAAAACAGTTTTTCAATGTTAATCAATGTTCTTTCAGTTTTGATTTCTTAAGTAAGCTGAAATGACATAGAATTGAATGTTCTTTTATACAAATAAAAATTTTGATTCATTTACCATAATGTCTTACTGATGGGCGCTCATCTCTAATACATTTTTGTGTTTTTAGAGTAATACAATTAAGATAAAGGAAGAAAAGGATTCCGATGATAGTGAATTTTCATCAGAAGATGATGT
Organism: Gryon sp. ZL-2020; assembly: GCA_022817425.1. NCBI lineage: Eukaryota > Metazoa > Arthropoda > Insecta > Hymenoptera > Scelionidae > Gryon > Gryon sp. ZL-2020. Next base: position 48,755 of record JABFPJ010000244.1, on the reverse strand, counting down.
ATGTATATGTTTATCAAGTTAAAAATATTGTTGTAATGCGCTAAATTAAATAAAAAAAAAAAAACTAAATAAAACATCATCATTTTTACAGAAACAAACAATTCAAAGATATGTAAAGAGATCCAAATATCTTCAACCCCAGGTACTATATTTTGTGTCTTATGTAACAATCTCATTATATATTATTATATGTTTATTTAATATATAAAAATGTATATTTATTATTTATTACTTTTTCAGAAACTTGTTTTGGAAAGTAAGCCTATTAATCCTGCGAGCACGATAAAAGCAAATTCTACTGAAATCGTTATCAGTCAATCAAAGCGACCAAAAATTTCAAATGAAGAGATTCAACTGAAAAAGCAAATAATTATGTTAAAAAAGAGATTGCTACGTAGAGAGACACAAATCAAATCTATGATGAAAGTTATGAATAGTTTTCAAAACTGCACAGAAAATCCGCAAAATATAAGCAATTGAATATTGTTTGTCTGCACTATGATCAGCTACTTTTATGCATAATCATAAAAGTAAATTGCATCATTTTTTTTAAATTCCTTATTTGACTAAAAACTCATTATGGCAAAGAGACAGAACAAAAATGAATGAATGTGATTTAACTAGCTTCGAATTTATTGGAGAAAATAAAACAATTTTAATTTCTTCTTAATGAACTAACAAATACTGTTAGTTACTTCCCTAATAACCAGATTTATTTTAAATTTACGCAAATTATGCATAAATATAGATTTTGCATAAATCTAGCGTTAATTCTAAATAAAATTAACATAAATATGCAATGGTTTATTATTGAATCGAAATTTTATATGACGACAGTATCTAATATTATATTTAAATCAAATTTAAAGCAATTATATATTTTACGTAATTTCTTCACATATACGAAATTTGATGTAAATTTTATTACTAATCACAAGACCACAAGTCGTTGTTTGTCTAAACTTTGTGAAAATGTTGATTAGGATTGTATGTACATAGTTTTGTAACAATTTAAAAGACAAACGTTTGTACAAAGTATTTTTATCTTTTATGTTTTATGATAAGACATATATTATTAAAATTTAAATATAATAGATATTAAAGTGCTTAATATTGTTCATTTATACAGATACCATTTAAAATGTTTGAGTCACACGATTTTGGAGTTAAATAATGTTGCAAAAATTATTTTGGCAAAAATGTGAAAACATGTTTATACATTTATTTAATATTAATTCCATTATCTTAATTAAATTGCAAACTTAAAATAAATTAAGTTTTTATTCTATTCTTTGCTCCAAAGTCAAATATTTAGAAGCATTCGAGCAATAATGTATATATTCGAGCAAATATATTTAAATAAATTGTGACCACAGTAAAATAATTTGTGTTAATTCGGATGGAAACCTATAATCTGAATATGATAATATATATGCAAAATTATTGTTATATCAACAGAAAATATTAGGTATAGTATTTAATGCAAAATTAATATACACAAATTTCTCATAAATAATAATTTAAACAGAAATATTATTTGCCCATATAACTATAAATGTATTCTTTTTTAAATATACTACATTACATCAAATTAATTTACATAATCTTATTCATTAACTTATTTTAGCAATAATTTGTTTAAAAAAATTATTATTATTTTAAAATTAATCAATAAAATTGAATTACACGTTTGCAACTGACGTACAAACTAAATACCATAAAAGTTGTGAAAATGGGTTTGATCGCGCGAATCGGCGCAAAAAGCTGCATTTTACTCGAGACGAAAAGCTAACCTTGCTTTACCACTGAACTATTGAGCCTGTTGAGCCACATCTCTTTTCTCATGGACTATTGGATCTGTGTGTGTGTATGTGTGTGGGTGTAGTTGATGACGGTCGTCGAGCTAACGTGACGCGCGGAAGGGAAGTCAGTTGGTGTGCGAGACGCGGGAGAGTGAGTGTGGCGGCCGAGTACGCTTCTTGTAGTGCATCTCCCTGATTCGTGGGTTACCTTTTATGGTGATCCGTCGCACGGGGAACAAACGCCGAGCATCCGATTCTGTGATGGTTCTGTGATTGCACAGACAAAATCGACAAGTAAGACACAACACATTCAATGACATACGAATTTGGCGATCCCATTTTTTACAACGAAAACTTTACACTGCAGTTCATAAATACACACATATAAAGATGACGACATCAGCCATCACGACTTGAATTCGCGGAAAAGCGCGAACTCCTTTTTTTGCTTTTAAACTTTTCTTTTTTATTCTATCTTTTATCGCGTCATTTTCTTCTTTGTTTTTTCGCCATCTGTCATTTTATATCGTTTTTTGTGTATCTTTATTTCTCTTCGTCATTTCATATTTTTCATTTTGATCTTTCCTGAATAATGGATGAAACCCGAGCATACACACATTAACGCGGCGCGTCGATTTCGAGCGTGGGAGATCTGGTTTTGACCGCACCTAAAGTTGCTTTTACGATTTTTATTCGGCAATGCCATTAATGTTGCACAATCGAATGATTCTCAATGAAAAAGCAGTCACTTTTGGACACAAGTTGCCGGAGATGCCGTGATTTTAGCGACTGATGAGAGTTTGTTGATCTTATTTCACTTTGGCATTTAATCATTTGTTTATCATCACTCTTGTTTTGATTCGTGTGATTGTCAGTGTATACAATCCACATGGCTTCGCGGTTGTATTGGCGATGGAGGAATTCCGTGTGCTGACATTTTTTATCATTGGTTCCGCTATTTTGGAGCAATGCTGTCAACAAACATCATCAGATGAATTTCATTTTTATCAAAGTATATCGAAAGATCTTTTTTCATTTTCCTTTTAAGGATATAACAATTGTATTTTAAAAACTAGTAATTTTACTTTATTAATTACTTTAATTTATGTATTTAAAATTAATGTAAACATTGAGTTAACAATATTACTTTATGTAAACTTTTATTAGCATTCATATACTTAATATTAATAAATATAATCAATTAAAAATTGCACTGTATGTTGTTGTTATTTATTGACAACACATAAAATATTGTAAAATTCAATTAAACAATTAAGTTGCTTATTTTGACTTTACATTTTTTACTTGTCCTTTATTGCAATTTTGTACTTTTTGTAATGTTTTAAAACAAATGTAAAAATTGTGAAATATTTTTTGCATACAAAAGCATTGATTTTTTTGTTAATATACACATGGATTAGCCTGTGGCAGTAAGTGCTCCAAAATGATTTTTGGGTCGTCTGTTTAATTGAATGTAAAAAATGTTTTTAAAAAACTACAATATTCTTATTATAGAAAATACCAAATACTTAAAATATTTAACGCCGGTGTTTATAATATACTAATGAGTTATAAACTGGTAGTAATATTATATTACCAGCAACAAAATGACTCATTTAAAACAAGTTAAAGATGAATCTTCTAAGTTCAATTTAGCAGCATCGTCTGAGTGATAAATCACGTTGCAAAATGAACAGTCAATTCAAAACCAACATTAGTCAAGATATCACAATCTTTTATTAAAAACACTGCATAGTTTGAAGTTACAAACTTAAAAATTTTCATCTGGAAGATCTAAAACGAATTATAATTAAATATATGCTATATGTGATTCCACGAGAAATATTCAGATTTTTAAGTGAAAGTAAATTTGAACTTATTCAAATTGATTAACATCAACAAACACCTTTTTTGTATTATTGATTTCAGCTGTCATAATGAATATTTCAAAATTATTTCCCTGACTCATCTTATATCTGTCAAATTATTATCATCATCAATTTTAAAGCAAATCTTCAATAATAATTATTTAATTACTTATACATTAATTTGAAATTAATAAAATTAATAATCTTATTGTTATATATACATTTCCACTACATATAATTAAATTAAATTATAAAGAGAGAAATTTATATTCGATTAAAATTTATTTTAATCAGTTAATAATAATTAAGCAATATCTGTATTTGTTTATGTCTAATCAGTTATGCTTTTGATTTTAATTTGTTTATTTGTTTAATGTATTGAACAGAAATACGATTTCGTTTAATAATATATATACGTACAATTATAATAATTAGTATGATTGTTTAATATTAAAGCATTATGTGTAAAAATGTATAGTCGAAAAGTCTACCTGCAATGTGCCAAGAAGTGAGTCAGTGTTATAATAATAGAAACCAATCCATGTTACAGTCGTATTAATTTTATCCAAAGTATTAGGTTTTTCTTATATTTACGTTTTTACATATATATTTTATAATAAAATTGTCTGCCCTAATTTATTTGTACCTAATATATTGCATTTTTTATATTTTTATTATACGTTAAATATTATATTAATTAAGATGTTAATATAAATTAAACATGTACAAATGAACTAATATCTATTTTTTATTTGCAGAATGTTTGGTAACATACGATGGATCATAATTTTAGTGGCGATAATTTGGACCATAAGTGTCGAAGCAAATTATCCGCCACCAGAAAGACTGACTGGAATGAATCCTTGTATTAGCAAGCAAACGTGTCACGAGTGCATACAAACACCTCATTGTGCTTGGTGTGCTATGCCTGTAAGTACATGATTATTTATTAATGTATTTTTCATTTTAAACAAGACAAGAATTATTTCTACTAGAAAAACGTATGTAAAATAATCTTGAATTTATAAAACATGAAAAGATAACTTAAAAAAAGTATTTTGAAGAAAGTGTTATTCATTTTCTTCAGTTCTTAAACGTGCTTATCATATCTCAAATCAACGACACTCGCAAACATTTGAACAATACTTTAATTCACAATTTAAAAGAATGTCTTAACATAATAATGCATACGTCCGAATGGAAATATATAAAATTTTAATATAAACAATATTTTTGCAGAATTTCACAGAGAAACGATGTTTCCTTCCCAACATAAATATAAAAATATATCAAACTTGTTTGGAGGAATTTTTATACAATCCAGACAATGAATATACTATGGTAAGACATAGAGCTTTAACAAAGGGTGGTTATGCAGTGGAAGGTGGATCTGCAGGAAGTAGTGGAGTTTTCATTGATGAAAGTTATAATTCTTCCTATCAATCTACCTATTCCGAAACAAAAACTTCTAGTTCGAGCAGTTCAAGTAGTTCGAGTAGTTCTTCCCGTGCAAGAGTGGAAGCTGTTCAAATGTGGCCACAAGAAGTCAATTTAAAACTGAGAATTAGTAAGGACTTTTAATTTTTATGAATTAATTTTATAATAAATAAATAATTTCTTTAATTATTATTATTATTTCATTAATTATTTTTATTTATTTTTTAGATGAAGCGTACAGAATTCCATTTTCTTATGCTCAAGCCGAAGATTATCCGGTTGATCTTTACTACCTTATGGATCTGAGTAAATCTATGGAAGACGACAAGCAAAAATTATCTGATTTAGGCCAGCTATTAGTTGAAAGTATGCGAAAAATTACAAGCAACTTTAGACTCGGTTTCGGAAGTTTTGTCGATAAAGTTGTTATGCCTTATGTTAGTATTGTGCCAAAAAAGTAAGTATATTTAATTCTCCATGCAAATTTTAATAATTATTAGTATTAGAAATTTAAAAAATATATTTATAACAATAGAAATTAAGAATTTGAAATAGTATATAAAGTATTTATAAGTTTAAATTAATTTATAAAAAATTTGCAGATTAATCGAGCCTTGTCCTAGTTGCGCAAGTCCGTATGGTTACAAACATATCATGAGACTCTCACAAGACACTAGTCGTTTCGCTGTAAGTTTGTTTGTATAATTATTATTATTTATCATTTGAAGATGCATGAAAAATAAGAATAAATGCTTTTGTAGGAACTTGTAAGAAACGCGTCAGTTTCGGGTAATCTAGATGCACCCGAAGGAGGATTTGATGCCATAATGCAAGCGATTGTTTGCCGAAGTGAAATTGGTTGGCGAGAAAAAGCTCGTCGGTTGCTTGTATTTTCTACAGATGATGGCTTTCATTATGCTGGTGACGGAAAACTTGGTGGTATTGTGAAACCTAATGATGGTCTTTGTCATTTAGACAGAACTGGTCTCTATACACATTCTTCCTTGCAAGATTATCCGAGTATTTCTCAAATCAATCTAAAGGTCAAAGAAAATGCTATCAACATTATTTGGGCAGTTACGGAAAAGCAGCTACGTATATATAAGATATTAACGGAACACATTGAAGGATCTTTTGCAGGAAAATTGGATCACGATTCGAGCAACATCGTCGAGTTAATTCGCGAACAATATGACGCAATTTCAAGTTCAGTTGAAATTAAAGATACAGCCAGCAGTGCCATTAAAGTACGATATTTCACGAAAGGTCTTGGAGGTGGTGCTGAAGTTGAAACGAACAAATGTGACGGCCTCAAAGTTGGCACCAAAGTTGACTTTGTTGCTGAAATAGAAGTTACTAGCTGTCCAGCTAATAAATCAGAATGGAAGCAAACCTTTAACATTTATCCAGTAAGTTAATTTTTCTGTTGGTGAAAAAAAAATGCTATTTCTAAAAACTTATTTTCGATTTTATGTAAAATAAAACTATTACTTTGTATTACAGGTTGGTATTAATGAATCTCTGACAGTAAATTTGGAGATGTTATGTGACTGTGATTGCGAACGTAATGTGCCAATAGAAGATATTAGATCTAATAAGTGCAATGGTCAAGGAACTCTGAAATGCGGAGTTTGTGAATGTAACGATGGATTTTTTGGCAAAAATTGCGAATGTAGCGCACATCATACCATCGGTGGTCATGACATTAATTTTCTATCATGCAGACCTGATAATACCTCATTAGATTGTTCTGGTCGAGGTACATGCGCTTGTGGCCAGTGCGAATGTGAACAAAGACAAAATCCAGAAGAGGTAATTTTGTGTATATTATTCCGAACGGACAATTATAATTGTTTTTGATAGATATATAATAACATAATATATATAGATACATTTACTATACATCGTTACTATTAAAATGACATCATATTTTTGCAGATTATATCAGGATATTTTTGTGAGTGTGACAATTTTTCATGTGATCGTGATAAGGGAATTCTATGCTCTGGTCATGGCACATGTGAATGTGGACAGTGTATATGTAACGCTGGATGGACAGGACCATCATGCAATTGTCGCTCCTCAAACGACACTTGTATTGCTCCTGGAACAACTAATGGTGTCTTATGTTCTGGGCATGTAAGTTTGTTTAATATTATAATAAATATATTACGTATAAATTATTATTACATATGAATTTCACATTGATGGGTGATTGGCGGTTGCGCTTTGGCACTCGTCGAAGCTAAGTTGGGTTGAGCGTGGACACTACTTAAATGGGTGACCGCTCAACTCGCTTGGATTTCGAGCGGATGCTTAGTCACTTGTCATAAGTCAATCAGTGTAAGCGGGAGGTGTGGGGAGAATGATCAGTTTAGATATTCAAGTCGACGCAAAGTGGCGTGACTATCCGAACTGGGCATCCTTCCAATCACACCGACGTCGTTTGAAAGTCATGTTAAGCCGGTGGTCCCGTAAGCATCCACACCGATAATCACATGAAACATACATATTTCATATAAATTTTACATGATAATAATAATATCAATTATAATACAAATTGATTAAATGATTAAATATTTTAACAGGGAGATTGTGTTTGCGGTGAATGCATTTGTCACGTTGGTGATGTGCGTTATTCTGGCAAACATTGTAACAAGTGTCCAACATGTCCAAGTCGATGCGAGGAACTCAAGCCCTGCGTTCAATGCCAAGTTTATGGCACCGGAAATTATAGTGATAAAGAAGAATGCGCAAAAAATTGCATCGAGTTTGTTCCAGAGACGGTAGATGTAATTACAGTTGATGTGGACAATGACGAGGTGGTTTGTTATGGCATCGACGAGGATGACTGTAAATACACCTACGTATATTATTATAATGAAACCAATGTACTGAAGGTTAGAGCACAGGCGGAAAGAGAGTGTCCGCCTCAAGTGTTCATGCTGGGAATCGTTCTTGGAGTTATAGCGGCCATTGTGCTTATAGGACTGGCACTTTTGTTCGCTTGGAAAGCATATACCGTTGTTAGCGATAGACGAGAATTCGTCAAATTTGAAAAGGAACGAATGATGGCCAAATGGGATACCGTAAGATTTTTTTACATACTTTTTAAAACAATTTGGATAATAAACTAAATAGGAAATAAACTTATAAAATTATGTTTTTCAGGGAGAAAATCCAATCTATAAACAAGCTACCTCGACGTTCAAAAACCCGATGTACACTGCCAAATCTTAAGGTCACATAATCATCAAAAGATTTAAATTTGAATTTTAAAGATGTTTTAATGAGATAACATCAGTTTTATAGTTTTAAAACATCATGAGCAGGAGGGCACAATAACCCCATTAGTCTTTAAGCCCGGTTCTCCGACGGACCTTTGAAGGATTTTCTCGAACTTCCGGTGCTGAATCTTATGATCCATGTAAATGGTCTGCTTGCCTTGTCATTAAGATAAATCGAATTTGAGTTGACTTAACGTCGGCTCAAAATATGCGAAATAACGACGAAATGATTAATATTAAATTACGTTAGGTCTATATTGACTGTCAAAGCCAAAAGCGGGAAACGTATTTTTTTATTTTATGTTTAATATACATATTAATATAATTGCCTGGTAGTGTTGTGCTAGTTCCACAGTTGTGACTTATATTCGTGATATAACAAAATGTAACGAGAAAACAAAAATAATTAGTGACAAACATTTGAAATATTGCCAAAACTGCGTTTACACCTTTTACATTGTTTTATTGTTTTTTTTTTTTTTAATAATTATATATTTTAAGTCACCATGAGTTTATTCTCAACTTAAATTCTATTATACGTTTGTTTATATTATTAATAAAAACAGAAAATAAAAATAGTTTCTATAAAAATTATTATGAAATATTGTTAATAGAAAAACAAAACTTTTAAGCATTATATATAATGATTGTTAATGTACTTATACAAATTTGTATTATGTAACCAAAAATATTTATAATACGAATTTTGCATGCCATTATTTTTTATATAAAATTATTTTATCAGTAAGTTTTTAATGACATTTAAAACAATGGCCAGTTTTGACGATATTTACAAAATCTTATTATAGTAATGTACGACGTGAAACAAATATTGCTATACCAAATTATAATATCTTACCAATGTTTATCAAATTTTATAAGTTGAAGTAGATCAATATTTGCAAAACAAAACAAAAAATCACAAAATATGTGGATATATTAAAAGGACCAGACTTCATATGTCTCTTCCTATCATCAACGACATTGCGCACAACATTCTTTAATATTACTACCATGTGTAAAATATTTGTAATATTACATAAATATCATTAGAAAAAAGTATATCTAACGTTAACAATGATTAATTTATTTAGTAATTAATTATAACCGAAACGGAATAAATTAATTTATTTAGTATTACATAACACATGTGTGTGATGTTACAAAGTCTTTACACAAATTGCAGTCTCTTGCGATAATGTCGAAATTTCAAGTACACTCGTTAAAATACAAAAAGAAATAATAATAATAATATCAATATGTAAAACATGAAACTTCCATGTATTTATTTAGACTGTCAGTTTTTTTTAAATCGTTCACAGCGTGATGCTATACTTCTTTTCTCTTTTCTTTGTCATGTTTCTCTCTATGTATAAGATCCAAACGTTAACTGAAATGCGTTATTCAATCAATCATATGTACATTAAGTATTTATAACCGTAATAACATAAAAAATTAATGGTATCATTTCATACTCAGCTTATTTGAAAATAAAACAGACAAAATTGAAATAGATCAAATACTGACATTAAAGTGCCTTTAAAGCGGTCTAGAATATGCAAGTTGGTAAACAAATTTATCAAAAAAAAAAAAAAAATAATAATAATAATTAGCAGCACTAAATATTAAAAAATCACTTTTTATACAAAAAAACATGTTTATAAATTAGTATTTCTCGATTATCTGCTATCATTTCACTGTTGCGTATAATCATATTTCATCTCACAACTGTATCCTAATGTTTAATCGTACGATAAACAATAGTCATTTTAGTGTAAGTTACAATCAGCGAATCTATTATTTTAAAAACAAAAAAAAAATTAAAACTTACATTTGTTATGTTAGCACATTTGCGATTGGCTCGTATGTACTTCTGAGATGTTTATTGTTATTTATATATTATTAATAATAAATAAATAATTATATTTTATTAATTAACGCATTTCATCGACGTTGTTCGACACGAAGGTTGCTATACATAATCAAATTAGCGCCATTTATATATTGTTATTCATACAAATTTGTTACTTTTTCAATGATGAATTAAAAAAAACAATATGTATAAAAGATGTAAAATATGACATAAAATTATCGAATCGGAATTGTCATGTCATTTATACCTCGTGCGAGAACGTTTTACATGATAAATTACATAATTAATTAAGTATAATGCGATGAAGAGTTTGTATTATTTATAATTATAATTGTACGTCATATGCTTTACTTTACTTACGTTGAATTTGAAGTTGAGTACGTTTATATTGTCTATTGATAAAAATTGTAACGGCGTAATGTAAAACAGTAAGTCGAACATATTTTTATCACTTTATAACTAACACAGTATAAACATACTTACACATAGTAAACTTACTTGCGGAGTATCTAGATACAAAATACAAATGTGCAATGTATTTAGATATAGATAATAATATATTATTACTTGTATTAAAGTTGGCACTTTTCGAAATGTGAATTATGAAACATCGGTGTTTCATGTTCGATTTATATATCAAAATGCTATTTTAGAATGATATTTAAACGGAACAATTGATTTTAATTGCAAGATTTACTTGACAATCGTTTACTTTCACTGCCATATAATTCTTTTAACTATATTTTCTAGACAATAAAATTGATTGTTGTATTATTTTAAATATACTCAAATGCATATAATAAGACGAAAAAAAACATGATGAGAAGAAAACATGTATAAAATATTTATCATTCATATTAATCGCATAATTACTCTCAACTTATGCATTTTTTCATCATTTTTATAATGTATTTTAATATGTATTTTAAATATTTACAATGTTATTGAGAATGAACAAAGAATGCCTTTATAAATGATGCAGGATGATATTTATATTTATGAAATCGTACTGATTAGTACACACCGGTGAGTTGTGTGCAAAAGAAATGAAATGAAACAAAAATAATAATAAAAATGTACACTAATATTACTAACTTGTGTTTTAATTATTTGGTTATACCTCATTGTTCTTACTTGCTTACGTACAATATATAGATATTTAAATTTCATTCGTATCAAAATGTTACTTCATTCTGTCATTCACACTTACATTAGTATATTACGCAACAAGAGAGATGAAATCCGTTTTTCCCGACCGGAGTTTACAAGCGAAGGTGAGCTTTGCAACCGCGAGGGAAACGGATTTTCGATCATTTCCCTAGTTACGTACACATGTATGCTAGTTTCTCACACATGTATCGAAAACACGTCTTTTCTACCCTCAAAAGTGGGACGAAAGTAGCACTTTCTCTCGCTCGGGAGGGAAAGTTTGTATAACTTAAATAAGTGAAACAAAATTTTCTTAACTAGTTACTTTCCATCACTATGGATACACTGATAAAATAATTCATCATATATAACGCTGTTATGTAAATTCAACTATACACACAAAGAAAATTCAATTAATTCACATTTGCCATATTGTAATTATAATAACATAAATTCTGTAAAGAAAAGAAGATGTTTATTGTATATTTTTTCGATATACTTTTTTTATATATTGTATATGTATCTACATATATAATTTTCTATCTGAATTTTGTTTTATTTTCTTATAAATTTTAATAAGGTATCTTAGAAATTGGATGTGTAAATAAAATATATCTTTATGTACTCTTACAAACTGAAGATTGAGTCATCTCACTATCTAAACCGATTATTTGTAATTATATATAATTACACTTCTTCTATATAAAACTACATATCTTAAAAAAATATTTTCTACTCTGTCAGTTTCAACATTTTTCATATAATTTGTCAACCATTTATTTAAATACATTTAACACGTTTTTTACAGCAAAATTGTATTTTAATGTATTAATATTATTTGAATTAAGTTAATTCTAGCAAATTAAGTGTCATATTATCTAGTCGTAGAAAAACGAGTTCTGGAATTATGCCACCAGGAAAGACAGCACTTTTTTTTGTTTTATAATTAATAAGTAACTATCTGCGTAATAATCTTTGTGCCTTTTTTACAGGTGCAATCGAGCACGATTGCATGTATTGGTATACCGATAGCAGCGAATGGAGGCCAGATCAAGTGAAAGGCCAAAAGGAGAACCAGCTGCTCCTTCTTGCATTAATGTCCGAAAGCAGATTACCGGCCTTGAAAATTTGACTTAGCGTAAAGCTGGTCATGGTTTCATTGTTGAAATGTTACTTCTATCAAAGGCAAAACTTATATCTTAGACTTTTGTGAAATCACGTTTGCAAAACTGAATCATTGGTGCTTTCCATTTGGCAGACTTTCAATTTATCTACAGACTGTGATCCCAATTAAATCAAATTCAATCGTCATTGCAAAATCTCATTCGTAAACTAATGATTGATTTGTTAAATAATTCATTGAAACAAATGTTAAATAATATAATTAGCAATTGTTCTATGTTTCTGTTGTTTTCTATTTTGCGCATCTGATAATAATGAAAATGGGATTTTGTTTTCACCGAAACAAATGCGTTGTTGCGCGGACAATACTTTGCTATTATGTAAATTAACACTCGGTGAGAAGTAAGAGCAATTTTTTTTATTTTTTTGTTTCAATGAATTCAAATGTCATTTTTTACATTTAACAATAAGACTGTGGAAAAGGATACCTTCAGAAGTGAGTTTAATTGTCGAAGAATTTTATATAATTTCAAAAAAGATGAGAAAGAAGTAATAACAACAATTTTTGAGCAAATTTTATAATTGCATCAGAATTATTACTTTTTCTAATAAACCTATTAAAGCCAATGAAAGCATTAAAATATTCTGATAAGTATTCTAACGTCAGATATTACTATAGCAAGAAAAAGCTTATTCCAACGTGATACGATGATTGTAAAATATAAATCAACATTTATTCAACTTATGTCGTATGTGCTCTAAATTAATGCATCACAAATATAAGCTCGAAAGAAAATAAGCGTTTAAATAAATGTTCATTAATTTTCATAGTTTACAAGTTAATATCGGATTATTATTCCGATTAACAATTCAATGTATTAAAATACAGACGCAAGCTTAATAAAATATTTAATATTCGTCATAAAAAGGTGCTTTCCTCTATATAAAAGTAATAATAAAAAAATACTTAAATATTTTTTTATAAGTAGTGAAATATTTGTTTAATTTTGCGAATTATTACTACGTATATTTAACATCAGTGATTGATGGAACACATATTATTAATGTAACAAAAATAAAACTAACTAACTTTGTCACTTCCGCTTTCCTACGAGTTTCTTTTTCATATCGATTAAATAATACTCTTTCTTTGTATATATAAAGTTCTTTCTTCACATAGGAACAAAAGCCGCATATGGTATCGTTTACTTGAATCAGCATAATATCAACCCGGATTTCAAGAACGTAAAAAAAACGTTAAATAAAAATAATATTCGTATTACAATAGTTTCACTTTATACGCTGCAGGTATACATTGCGAAGAAAAAAGTATTACTCCAAGCACATTTGTTGATATATATGCGACATTCAAAAGGTTTTGATGACACTGAGGTCAATAATCTTTAGCAGGCAAAGACGATTTTGTCCATTATTACTAATGATATTATTTAGGAAATGTTGAATTCAATAATCGAAAAGTGAATTCTATTTTGAATTTAAAGAAGGATAAACTTTTTTTTACACAAATTAATTCGTTTTATATTTTAAATGAAATGATTGATAGAGAATTATAAAGAAATATGTTAATCAAAAAAGAAAAGTAAATTTTTATGAAAGCTTTATTTTATCTAATCTAATATTAGAAAACCTAAATGATTGTCAAAGAGAAGTAAAACGAACAAAAAGAGCTTTATTGTGTGTAAAATTAGTATAAAATAAACCACAAACCGCGACATCTTAAATATCATGTTAGTTTTTCTTTGGATAATATTGCCATTATTATATGATATAGATATTGATAACAATTATATACGTTATTAACATAAACAATTGTCAAAAAATTTTTTTATTTTTTATATCAATATTCTTTAATCTTCAATTTAATAAAATTTCAATAATAAATCATTCTCGAAATTAGAGATTAAAATGATGATTTTTATGATGTAATATTAATGTATTAATGACAATTAAATATGTATAAAATTACACATAAGAAATAATTAATAGCTGCACAGAAATGATGGTAAACTTTACCCCAATTGCGGTTATACATAACATTATGTGATAAAGTTTATCGTAGTTTCTGTTGCAGCCACCAATTATTTTTATCATTACTTATAAAACCACTGGAAACATATTTTATCTAGATCATATTACTTTAAACCTAATTTTTCTCTGCCTAAACAATCTTAAGGGGGCCGTCCAGTAAAATGGCTAAAATCCGAATTAATCAACCAATATTGATAATATTTTGTTTACGGGTAGTAAACAAAATATATTTTTTTAGAAAACAAATTTCATACCATTTTTTTTTTATAGGTCATTTTCAAAATATCAAAGGTACACGGATATTCATCAGATTTATTTCAAATTACCGCCAAAATGTTCAGAAAACAATAAATAGCATTATCGGGAAAGTGATTATAGATTAAATAATCTATAAAAAAATGAAAAAAATTATCTAGATAATCAAGTTTATTATCCAAAAATCAAGTTTAATATTGCATTTATTCACACAAGATATAGTTGAAAGAGGACATTAAAGAAAAGGTCGTCGAACATTCAATTTTTTGTCGAAATTCACTGTGGTCCCCTTAAAAACATTTCACACATTTACTTTTATTAAAAATGATCTATTATCCATAAATAAAACGTTTATGAAAGGATAAAGTCGGCTGTATATGTCACTGTTTGGCAACTTTATGCGTCATAGTTTATTTTTTATTGACAGTTATTAAGAATTTTGACATTTATTTGTTAATTTGACAGTTAGTTAATATAATTCTAATATTAATGTTAGACAATAATATAAAATACCAAATTCATGTGTGCACCCCACGCACATTAATAATTTTTAACAAATAATTCGGAGTAATTAACTTTCAAGTAAGATTTTTGTATTTGTACAAACAAAAAAGCAATGAATCCATCTTCATATGAAATAGATTCTCTGTCCTTTATTGAAATATTCTCAAATGTTTGTTAGCAATACGTCAATATTGTATTCCTTATAAAAATTGATTCGTTTAGCATATCTCATTTTCATTTTCCTTTGCATGCTCCAAATCGCTATCCCATAGCCCTTCCATTTCAATTACATTATCTCGTTGTTTATTTCGTCGTTTAACTCTGTTTCGTTCGTCATACAATTTCAAATGCGCAATTTTTGTTATAAACGTGGAAAAACATTTCCACCACCGCCGAAATGTCTGCTGATTTCACGGAATCATTTCGTTTTTCCCGCAATCCACACGCGCTCTTTCATACCAAAAGTATATATAGAAAAGAGACGCAAATGTCGCGTGTGGGGGAAGACCACATGGTTCTCAGCAGGTCACAAGTCTGTCGCACACGCGTGCTACAACTTGGAGCCTCCAACTAATGTTGTATCTTGTATTTTGTATGCCAGTCATTTGACAGCTCATCGACTATCGAACGCTTTTATCAACAAAACAACAAATTTGCTTACAATTTTGCTTGCTTTATTTCTCAACAACAAACATTGTGTTGTCTATTCCTGAAAGCGACACATATATAGTAGTTTAGTTCTGCTTACTTCGTCAATCGTCACAACACAAATACATACACAAGTTGAGAAGTTTTTTTTTGTCTCTTTCTTACTCTTGAATGGTCTCTGTTTATAACGTGACTGGCGCTGATTTATATTCGCATTTGCGAGTAAAACATATAATGATGCGAAACTGAGTGCGAGCAAGCGAGAAAAACATTTGCAATTAAGGTGAGGTCCTTGTGAAAAGTTGATTTGAAAAGTGATTGTAGAAGTCATTTATTTCGCACAATTCATTGGACTTATGTTAAGTTAATCTTAGGTAAGTTAGTTGAAGTTTATTCAGTATTTTTGTTTTTTATTTTTATCATTCTTTTTTGCTTTTCAATGTTTTAAATAATAAAGGAATTATATAAGTTTTTAATAACATGACAGAAATTGAAACTTTGGAAATTTTAAATAATTATGTAAGAGGCAGTTTTATTTTTGTTACTGTTTAATTTAACTATTATAATTGTTTTTTTGTCACAAGTTGAATTCTGTATGTTGAATAATGATATTCTTTTTGACAAAGAAGTCACAAAACAAATTAACTGGTAACTCGGGACTTCCGGTTTACACTTTAATAGCACTCAATGCATTTCATTTTCTTTGAATCAAAGAAGATGTATTTTTAGTTAATTATTTGAATAAAACGTGTAATTCTAATTTTTTCATATTAACTTTTTAAACATTTGTATTCAAATTTGTAAGATAATATTCATTTAACCTGTTTCTGACGCCGGCAGTACTGTTTGGAGGGAACTTTAAAAAATGTCCAATTTATCAATTAATTACATCTAACAAATTAATCAGTTATTTTGTTGCTTAAACTGTTATTATTGTCAAATGATAATTATGAATGTTCACATTCTTTGATTAATCTTTACTATTCGAATGATGAATTACCAATACATTCGATTAACATTTGTTTCCCTATGTTTATCTCGCGCTACATAATTATTCTTATTCTCGAAAAATAAACGAAAAAATAATAATAATAATACACATTCATTTTTTTAACGAATTTACAAGTATGATGCTGGTTTTTTTCTTTTGTATGTTTATAACAAGAGAAATTGAGATTAAGTTATTCTTTTGAGATGCCAATTGTATAAATAACACGTCATTATGAATTATGTTTTACGTATACAAAAGCAGCTGAGCTTTTAATGTATTGTTGAAAAGTAAATTTTTGATGAAAAGTGTTTTTCTATTGAGACAAATTAAAAATATATGTAAAACACAAGAAGAATATAAATGATGACTATATATAAATATATGATATTTTAAAAACCGAAATTCATTTAAACATATTTTCAAATATTCTGAACCTTTTTAAATAAAATTTAATAATTTGATTAAAGTTAAAAGAAAAATAATTGTTTCTTGAAAATAAGCATTTAAGTAACAATTACAAAATAGATAAACGAAATAATAAGCACGTTTAATATTCTAATTGAATAATTGTTCAAATTATTTTTCTCGCTATAATTAACAACCAGAGATGGGCAAGTCCATTACTCAATTAAACCATATATTTAATAATTATTAAAAATAATACAATTAAGTAGTAGAAAATTGCATATTTATTTTATAAAAAAGGACTGTCTTCAACTAAAAATAGAGGTACCATAGTTATTCTTAGTAAAACAAGTGAAAAATATGCATTTTAATTGAGAAAGTAATTGAAAAGTAATTGAATTTTTAATTAACCATTACTTTTGGAAATAAAATCAAATTATAAATTCAAACTTAGCAAAAGTAAGATCATACATTGAATTATTTGTTTATTTGACTCTAAAACTTGCCAAATAACAACAAAGTTTTCAATTATTTTCAAAATTTATATTTTTCCAATTTTTAAAATTTATTACAAATAATTAGGTAATTATTTTTGCCCATCTCTGTTAACAACCATTTAGTTTATTTAATAATTAATAACTGTCATTTAAAAGCAACAATGCAAAACCATTAGTCCGTATTTTAAAACAAAAATAATATTGATTCCTTAGCTGTCAAACTTGTCGGAAGTTCATGTCTAAACAATGTAATCTATATATAATCAATATAGAGCATCAATAACTTATTTGAACGAATGATATTGTATTTGATATTCTAATTGATCGTATTTAGTGAAATCTGTGACGATGGGTGTTTTGCAGGCTGACGCGCAAGGGTTTAGCGCAGACCGTCACGTGCCGCCGCCGCCGCGACATAGTGCCTTGGTGAGGAAGCCGCGCGCGGACAGTGTCGCGAATCGCGCGATCGTCTTCACGTCAGTGTGGTGTCCGCCAGGCGCGGGTGCAAACAAAGTACCTCGATCACACACACACACATACACATCAGTTGGCGAGCTTTTTTAAATCATCAAATATCGTCGACTGCGTAGCGTCTCTGCGTTGTTGAACACAACTTTGTGTGTCACTCTGCGAGAGAGTGTATGTGAGAAAACTCGGGGGAGGTGGTGATCTGCTAAAAATAAAACCCACGTCGGGGGGAAAAACGATACGTCAGTAAGTTGGTGCGAGTGCGATAATGCGCACCGACATCGTCGACGGCATCTAAGACGTCGTCATCGAGAAGCAACAAAGATGGAGCGAATCTCGTGGCTGTTGAACGTGCAGCGCTATTTGCGCTCGACGCCAAGTCAACAGTCCAAACACGAGGACACCACGAGTAGTCATCAGCATCAACAATACCATCATCATCATCATCATCACCAAGACGATGATCAAAATCATCAGATCATTAACGATGATGACGACGAAGTCGTGATTGTGGACAAGGACGACGCCGTTGCTTCATGCCGACTGTTTCATGTACTTGAGAGCATACTGCTCTGGGAGAACTCGGTCAACAGCATCTCCGTCATCGTTGTTTTTAACATTTTGTTTTGGTGAGTTTCTCACCCAGCTGCTTCATACAGTTTACCTTGTCTCTGCGGTCATCTGCGTGATTAAGGGGGTGAAAGGGGTAAAGGTGGGAAGGGGAGGGGGGACAAAAACGACCAAGGGAGGGAGGAGATACACTACTATTGGCTTATTATTGTGTGTTCCTTGCGCGGTCATTGGGATTCGGCGAAGGTTCGACCGCGAAAGGGGATTTCTCAACGGAAACCAGGTGCGGATGATAAGCAACCGGGCCCGAGACCACTAAGACGCACTAATAACATTCCGGGACCTTTGTTTAGAAGTGCGATTTACTATTGATAAAGAGATGCTCTTGATTAACGCGATCTCTTATGTGGGTCACACATTTCAAATGAGCTTATGTAAAGTGCAATTAATCATTATTGAAGATCACCTAATACAATTATATTAAAAGAATCTTAACAGCGTTTATTTTAATAGGATTTTTGTTGCTTTTTGTTATACTTTATGTTCGTAATCATTATTGATTTGCTTTTAGTACGGAAATTTAATATACATTTTAGGATGATTTGATATTGGTGTATATTTTATGATGGTCTATCAAAATAGACTGTACCATTTAATCAATTTTCAGATACGCATATATATATTTTATTATTTCTTATTTCTGCTTTAGCTTTTGCACTTTATTTAACCTTTCACTTTTTACACTTTTTAAGTATGCTTGTCATTATGCAATATAATCTAATACATTCACTTTTTCTCCCAATTAATATAAAATATAAACTTGATATAATATTGAGTTACTTTGATTTTTTACTTTTAGATCAAAACATAATACAGTTGTTCTTTTCTATGCATGAGTAATTATATTAAAAGAAAATGCAAGTTTTCACTGTCATTATTTTGCTATTGTGCATTTTGTTAATATTAAATGTAAAAATTTCCAATGAATCATCGTTGTATATCACGTTCACGAGAAACATTCAGTTTTAACAATCTAATAAACGCGTATTAAAAGTTAATTTTATTTTACTGCATATTTATCTTATTATTATTTATCAACTTTTCCTTTAATACTTTTCTCCAACTCACTACAATGTTTTATAATGATTCTTAAATGTTTATTTTACATTCAAAATCATACAATTTAAATATTATAACGTATATAAACAGTTGTGCTTTTCTTAGTTCTTTTTTTAACTAAATTTTTCTTGTTCACATAGTCAAAATAATAATCAAAAATTAATTGATGTGTATTCATCGGAAAGCAGTGAACATTTTTTTTTTCTTTTTTATTTAATCTTAAATGATGCAATTAATTAAACGTTCAAGCTAGCCTGTTTGGCATTTCAATGAATTGCAACTTTGCAAGTTTATTCCCCTTCCACAGTTACTCGCAAACTACTATAATTAAAAAGTATAATTATTGTTCGAAACGGATGTTTCATACATTTGCATCCATAATGTCATGTGCATCATTGATACTTTTCCTAGTCTTTTTTTCTCTTTCATTTTGTTCTTTTTTTGGTGTTTTGTTATGAATTTTTTTTTTGCTCAATACTAATGTGAATTTTGCGTTTCTACTTCGATAATTGATATTTTGATATCGTTTATCTATCGCTTTTATTTCTAGATAACGGGTATCATTTCCTCATAAGCTTCACAGATGACTCAGTTAATGCACCGCACTAGTGAATTTAATGGAAATTTCAGAATAATCTACTAATATCATAGAAATATTATGTTTAAATATCCATAAAATTGCTTTATTAGTTTGCACCATTTATTTTTGCTTAACTCGAAATAGTTAATATCAATCAAAACAATTTAATATACTTAATTACAAATCGACAATTTAGTAATTGTTAATTTACAGTTAACGTTCTTTTTATTTTTCTGATTTTTAATTGCATTTACAATGACAAAAGGTAAATTACAATCACAAAGTAGCTGAAACACGAAAATTTAGTTTTTATAAAAAATCTATTTATGATGAACATTGAAATTATGTTTTGAATACTTAATAAAGTTATGTGTTTTTTTCTAAATTTATTAAAAATATCAAAAACTAGAACAGGAAATAATTCTCTTATATCTAATGTTACATTCGATTACACAAAGTTAAAACATCGTAAGGCAATTATTCTTTATTGCATTTCACATTGATTTTATTTTCCTTTACTTATGGCTGTATCTGATTAATGTATAAAAGAGTATTGTGTATATTATTATAATATAATAATATAGACAATGTTTCACACAACGGTTTTTCCCTTGAAGTGTACTCTGCAAAAAAATTTTAATAAATAATATTCACCGTTTAAATAAATTTTACTCAATTTTCAATAATGCAAGGACGAGAGCAACATTTTGCGCAAAATTGCTCAACTTTTCATTGAAAATTACTAAACTTTCATGAAAAGTTCTTCAAAAATTCAATAATTTTTCATGAAAAGTTGAGTAATTTTTCTTGAAAAATCTTGCTCTCGTCCCTGCTATACTAAAAGTTGAGTAAAATTTATTGAAATTTTCTCGCCGTGTAATTTTTCAAAGGCCACATACATTTTAATATGCATATGACATATTAGATTTTATTTTTTCATTCTAATTCTTTTAAAATCATAGAATTTCTAACATAAATGCAAAAAAGTATTGATGAAAATATATTTTCTTTGTATTAGTTTAATGGAAATTATAAATTTTTTACATATCAAATATAAAAGGGTAATACTGTCAATTGTTGAAATATTATTTATTATTTAATCGATGTTATTATAAAATATTTATAAATTAAATTGTAGTATATTATTATATGCGGAAAAGATTAACAAGAACTTTGCTTTCATATTGAATGAGATACTTCTTTTTCGAGAGAAATTTTTCTTTCTAACGGAATAGTACAGTTGTTAAAATTAAATGATGAATATATAAATATTCTAGTAAACATATTTCAGTAAACAAAAGCAATATAGCAAAATGTATATACTTCAAACAAAGGTGATAAAAATAAGTGTAACACTAAAAGCCTAATTTCTATCGCTTGAACTTAAATTTATACATTTGTAATATATCCAAGATATATATTTGAAGTCAAAAAATAAAATATACTTGAAATAGATTTGTAATATTATACTCGTTTGCAATCCTACTTAATATGACTTAACGTTAACAAAATTAATGCAATGCTGAAATTAACTTAAATATGACAATTATATTTGTTTTATATTTATAATAACAAAACTTATTACATGAATATAAATTTTTAATAATTTTTTTTATTAGAATTAAGTTCTGTTTATTTATTATTTTTATGGACTTTTTAAGCTACAATGCACTAAGAAAATGAAAATAGCAAATTTTCCCATAAATTCTAGTAAAATAGACCCAGAAATTTAATATAGACTTTTAATCTATAATTTATTGAAAAAATATTCATAATTATATTAAATTTAGAAATAAACATTGCAATTTTTCACATAAATTTTGCCAATTTTCCCATAAATTATTGTAAAACTGTCTTTACATGTAATTCTGGGTTCATTTTTCCATTATTTATAGAAAAAGTTACTATATACTTTTCTGGGTGTGTAACATCATAGTACGTATTTTTAATCCTTTGTTAATACAATTATTTTCCCTCTTTTTTCTGAAAAATTATTGTTTATTATCTTATATAAAGAAACCGTTTCGGGAATATCAAATATTTAATTAGTTTTTATTATTATATTATTTAATATTATTATAGTTGAATAATAAATATTATATTATCCATAAATATTATATATTAATATAAACTTAATTTGAAGTCACAGAATAATTGTTAATTACAAAAATTAATTAATTAAATAATTAATTTGTTTAATTGAAATAATGCAAAAAATATTGAATAAATTAAATAATTTACAGGAGCATTGTGATCTTAGAGATTCGCGGTTTTGCGGCAGCCAGCAGTGCTGCTTTGGTGGTTGTACTTTGTTACAACACCCTCGAAGCCCAAGTCCCTAAAGAGAAAGCGCCTGGCACAAATGCGTAAGTTAAATGTTTGTTCTCCTTATTTTCCTTCTCACTCTTGTAACTCATTCAAAAACATGATTTTAATGATCATACTTTAATTATAACACAAAATAAATTATCAACACTTCTCTTGCCAATTAGGCTATATCGACTCTGTTGTCATTTTAGATCTCAAGCTAGAGCTATGCACATCGAGAAGATTGCCAAAAAAACAAAATCGGCGCTTGAAAGTCTCAAACAAATGCGACAAGAGCAACCTGGTGCTGTACGTATTTTACTCCAATTAATATTCTAACATAATAATATTCGAGATCAGGTGAAATCGCAAATTTCATTCACTTAAATAACATTAATGGTAAGCAGATCATAGCACAATGAATGAGGGATTAAGATTAGATATTAATTACTCAAGGCTAGAGATAATTACATCATAATAAAACATATTAGATCGGCAATAAGATATTAGATTTCATTAAGGAGAATGTTGATTTATTCAATTATTGTAAAATTAGATGTACAATTTTATCATTTCATTGACTTTGTTGTATAATATTGTAATTATGTGAACAATTTTCAGTCTTCTTCAAAGTTCTTTTAAAATACAAAATCTTAAATTTATTTTTATTAATATAAAAAGGTTTTAGTTTTATACCAAATATAAATATATATATTTTGTATATATTTAAAATTTGAATTAATTATATTAATGTGAAGATTATGCCATCCTGTTATCATTATTTAATTTAAAGAAAGTAATATTAATTCTGCGAATACAATGAAATATAATTATTTATCGGTCTTTTTTAGCACTGTTTTTTTGATTAAATCATTATAATATACCCTGTTTTTTAATTGTATTCATAAAATCATAGAATAAAAGTAAAATAAAGGTTGAAATTTTAGAACTAAATTTTTTATTTTTCAATTTATTTAATCAAAGAAATACAGCGGACATAAAATACAAGAAAAAAAAAGAACTGAATATTAACGTAATCTGTGATTACTCGGCCATGAAACAAAATGTTATATCGTATTTCTATTTATTGTATTTTAAACTTTATTTTGTACTATCCATTTGCGTCAAAGGTCTTTCATTCAATATGCTTTGAAATTTGAAGTTTTACATTTACACTAAGAAAAGTGAGATTTTCAATACACTATTGAAAATCTGATATTTGTTTTGATTATCTAAAATAATTTGTCTGACTATTTATTGTATTATTATCATTATTTTGAAACAAACAATATTTTTATTTACAGTTCTGCTCTATGGTTTGTACGGTGTCCATAGGATTGTGGCTGCTAGGACGCACTATAAATGGAGTGCTACTTGCATACATTATGTTTATGAGCATTTTACTTGGTCCAATTCTTGTATTGCAAATGTCCAGTAGAACATTTTCCAGTAAAGGTATTTTTCTTGTTAATCAAAACATTTTTCTTTAACTTTTCATTTTTACAAATCGCTTGTACTTTTGCATAAATAAAATATCAATTGAATAATTAGACATTTTATTTAATAGAATGGGACAATGAAATAGAAGAATTTTTACCAGCTGTCACAGCAGATAATCTACAAGTATTAAAGCGAGCCGGAGATGCCAGAGATCACTCTCCAACACCTCCTAGTATGGATTCTGATTCACCATATGGTAAAATATTTTTCTTTAGATGTTATCTTATTTTTATTTTTTCATATTCAATTCGAATTTTCGTATAATAAGAAATAAAAAGTTGAAGTTGTAATGAATAATTTTACAGTGTATGTATATATAAAAATGTGATCATTCATTCGTTTTTCCTAAAACGCTACAAATTGCATGACTTTAAACTCTTTATAAGAGTAAAAAATATAATGGTAATTTATTTACATTCACGAGGCAATACAGCATAAAAATTACAAGTTATGCAAGTTAAATTAATTGAACATAACATGCTAGTTTTTTATTCGAATGGAAGAAATGAAATTATACTAAATTTTCCTCTCGAACCGATTGATATTAGTTTGATCTTAATTTTATTTTTATGCATTTGAAATTATAGTTATTGATAAAATGATAATAATTCTGATAAAGTTTATTAACTTATTTCATGTAAAATAATTTAATCTAATTTATTTATATTACATGGAATAATAATATAAATAATGTTAATAATGTTTATAATAATAAAATTATATACGATCAAAAAATCAAGATGTATATTGTTAACATAATTTAATAATAAATTCTATAATTTAAATTCTATAAACTATTAGATGGTGTTTTTTGATAATAATAATGTTCACAATCTTGTAAATATAGTTATCTTATTTTCTATCTTATACAAAATTATCATTAAAATCATTTGCAGTATGATTTTGTTCGTGTTTATAATATAATAAAGCATTATATTACATATTCGTAAAGTAAGTAATAAGAAATGCAAATATGACTAATTGAATTTCAGTTAATTTGATCTCTTGAAAATATTATTACTAAGAACAGAATGTCTTTCCAATACAAAACTGAAATGGAATATTATGCAGCTAATACTAATATTCGTATTACATTGAGCAGTAAAACAACAATTTTTACTATAATTTTTTTACTATAAAATTTGAATTGAAAAACATTTCATTTTTAATTAATTGCAATATAAATACTGAGAAACAAAATCAAACAAATGTCAATAATACATTATTTGAATTTAAGTAAAAATTGGATTAATTTTATGACCTTCTATAATAAATAAACTTCATATTAAGAAAAAAAGAATATTATTTCATATTGATTGAATCTTTCTATACTTTACATAGATAATGATACAAATTATTTGTACAAAACGCTCAGTGTTAATTCAGCCTATACATTTTTCTACTTTTAACATACATATGAATAATTACTGTTAGATTATTTTTACTTGTTTAGTCTTTTATTTATACTTTTATTAGTTTAAAATTTATATATTCGTAGCTTAAAGGAAAATACAGATACAAAATTATGAAATCCCTATATACACTTACTTGATTTTTGTTCAAAGTCACAAATATCGATTGGTTTAAAATTAATTAATCAGCAAACACATTGTAATAAGCAAAATGAGGAAATATGTAAAATTAAATTTGACTTATATGCGGAGAATGTCTTACTGTGTGTTGTAAGGCAGCTACAAGTAATTGAGTAGGTGTACATAACTTATAGCCTTGCTTATGTCCGTTGTTGATACTGTTATTATAGAAATATCATTTTATTACTTATTTACAATTGCAATATTTTACATTAATGTTGAAGTATATTTATACATATATAATTACTGCTCTAATATTCATACTTGTAATTATTTTTAAAAACAAAATGCTTATTGTTATAGAAATGCAAATTACTTTATATATTTGTTTTATAATGGAGATCATAAGTTTTGAAACTTACAATCTAAGCTGTAATATTGATCAAGTGTGTACTGTTATTGAAATTGATTAAATTTGTTCATTACTTTGTAAAATATTACAGTTTGGATTACTTAACTCTTTAATATATTGTGTTAATATTAAATTTATTTTAAGAGTATCATATTTTTTTAAATATAAACATTAACGTCTAATAAAAGTTTATTATTTTACTTTTATTTACAAGTAGCTTAGTACTGATTTCGTTTATACTTCATATACAATCAACAATATTTTAAGAGTATTAAGAAAGCATAAGTGTCATTTTATCATAATTTAAATGGTACATTACATTTGAAATAAATATATTGTTGCATCGTGAAAAAATAATATAAAATCTTACGTAATTTTAGAATGGCAATACAGTAAATCATTCGAGAAGTCTGTATCTACATATAAAGGTTGTATCAGAACATAAAGCATTTTATATATATATACAACAAATGTAATTTTAAACATCTTCACCACTTTATTTCCAATGTTTCTAGTATGTATGTAAAGATATTACTTTCTTTCATTACATATTAAAATTTATTTACAAATAAATGTATGTGAATATTAAAAAATTATTTTGAGATTATATAATTTTAATATATCACATTATAATACAAATATTCTCATTTATATAAAAAAGAAATATTGCTTTTTATTTATACATTATTTAATATGTTGTATTATTACATTTATTTAAATAATGCAATAATAAATATTAAGAGAGTGAAATATGTATGTAACTGTACGAATATTTAAAACAAACACTTTTAGTATTAATAAGTAATTGATTAGTATTTGTATTTGTATTTTTATTACTATTATTGCAATTATTTAATTATTATTAGTTAAAAAATAATTATATAATTATTATAATTTTGTATATTATAATTATTTGTATATTTTTAATTACATATTAATATAAATTAATTTTAAATATAAAATGATTTGATAGAATTAAAGATGCCGTCGCACAAGGAGGAAAATGTAGACGACCTTCTACAGGGACTTGTGGAGGAGTTAAATGACATTAAATTCCATAAATGGCATTTTGAGAGCGGCTCCTCGTCCGATGAAGAGGCAAAATTAAAGAAAATAGCGAGCATTAGCGAGGACAACGATAGCGATAATGAAACCAGCGACAGCGATTTTGACTTAGATGAATACGAAGTGATCACAACTGGCTCGATTACAGCAAACCGAACTTCCGATCAACCGGTATGGGACGGAGAATGAAGTGGCCATTTTGAGGGACTTTTCGTTAGCTAAATCCCTCACACGGACACCTTAAGGAATTTTTTTGTTTTAGTCTTATCCTTATCATGGAAACGGGTATTACACACACGTCTACGACAAAAAACAAAAGCTAACACAAAATAAAAGAACGTTGATATATGAATAGGACATTTATCATAGGATGTTAGAGAACAAAAAGCCATTTTTGACTTTTATGTATCAGCGTATCTGGCTTCCGCCTTAGGTATTTTGCTTTTGCGAAGGTCTTCAGTAGTTTCAGAACGAGACGACGGATCACGATGGCACGTGAAAGCCATTTTCACACCGATTATTCAGCTACTTTCTTCTATTTCCATTCTTAAACGTTTGACAAATCACTGTGATTTCATTCTCTCAATTGTGTACATTCGTATATATTTTTTAGCGCAATTTCGATGAATCTTTGGTTCTTATGTATTTAATCTAATGTAATAATTTATGTGTTAGTACATATATTTTATTATATAATTGAATGAATAATAAATTAGAGCTTTATACTTTCAGTGATAGATGTATATAACAGTGATAGAGCGAGGATTATTTATTTATGTTACCGAAATATAATTATCAATATTTTATATATAAAAAAATCGTTTTAATATATGAATTTGTTAAATAACGGAAGTTCGATAATTCGACATCGATCTTACATGATTTCTTATTCGACTTCTTAGTTCTTATTGTTTTGTTCAATTTCTTGCGAATTGTATTTTCATAATCTATCAAATTTGTCGATGTATTGAATTGTCAATAAGATAAGTCAGATGCAATGTCAAAAGACAATACTGTATGCGTTGTTTCTTTTCCTTATTTTTTAACGATGGTACATTGTATAATATGAATTTCTACCATACTGACTGTGTCATAAAATAATCTGTAGTTTTATATTTTTCATGCGCCATCGTATTCGTTCATGCAGTCCTTATTGTAAGAGCTATTTTATTAAGGAACAATAAAAAGGGAAAATGTATTGAATTGAGAAAGAGAGTTCAAGTTTATGGTTAAACTGAACAACTATAGTAAAAAGTAAAAACAAATTAAAGAGAAAAGAGAAAATACACTTCAGACTCTGAAGTGCTTGACAATTTCAAATACAATTATATAGCGTAATTTAATTGACTTGCGTTTTTCTTGTATGCAAGGAAAACGAACGATGTACAGAGATACAGTATCGACCACGGTAAGCGAATAGAACAAAAGCAAATTTCTTTCGAATGAAGTACAGAATTAACAGAAACTACAAAAAGTGCGTATGTGCTCTTTACAAATATAGTATTTGAAACTTGGTGCACTCGGTAATTTTTTTAAACTCAATCCATAATTGACAAATTAACAAAAGCCATTTTGTAATTAGGTTCCTTTTTATAATAAAAAAAAAGATTTTTTTAGTATAAGTAATAATAATAATAGACGTCTAATTCTGAATTTTTATTTAAATCGAAATAGTTTTGATGTATAATTATTTTCGCACTTACAAAAATAACGGTAAAAAATTGTTATATCATGCAACAAGTATTGGAATCGTCCCATTGTGTGCAATTGTAACAAAGTAAATAAGTGATATATTTGATATTAATATAAATATTTTGTATAAATATATTATTTATTTGCAACTTATTGGAACGGGTATAACATATTGTGCGTATATTGCGATGATTAAATATTCTTTGTAATTATTTATTGGACTATGGAAATTCGATAGAAACAATAGTAATTGTCAATAAATTTAATCAATGTTGTGTATCGCGCTTGCTTCGGCATTTATTAATGAAATAGATCTATGTATTTGGCTGCAAATCATCGAAAAATAATGAACAGTCGTCGTTTATGACGATAAGGTGCAAAAAATAAAGAACATGACTTAAGAGAATATGCTGTATATATATACTTTGTAAAAAATTGTTCATTCAAATTATAAATTGAAATGCAAATAAATTATTTGAATAAACATAGTTTTCCTTTTTTTGATAATTAAAAATAATATTTTATTTCATTGCGGAAAAATGATGATATAATAAAGCTGCCGAAAATATCTAATATATAAATATCAATGGAGTTAAAGTATTTTCACACATGACGTGTTTATGAGACAATGAATTTGATTATAATGTAAAACGAGTATTAAATTATTGTAAATCGAAATTACTATATGTTTGTCAATACATAAATTTCAACTAAAAAATAGTTTTGCTTTGTATTGAATGTTATGTTTTTTACAAAGTATTGGCAAGAATGAATGTGCGTTTAATGCGTTTCTGGCATAATTCGCCAGAACACAAATAGATAAAATTTATTTATTTACGTGAATTATATATATAAAAATACATATGATTATTCACGATGTTAGTATCATAACTAGTATAATCGTATTTAATATTTTTGAAAGTCAGCGAAGTATGTATATTCCTGTAATAAGATTACATACTCTCATATGTACAGATAACAGTGTTTCTAACTGTGAGCCCCAAACGCATAAGCCGGCCAACCCCACTCCATGCGTTTGGGACTCACAGTTAGAAACACTGACAGATAATGAAAAGAAAAAACACAAACAAATAAATACATGATATACATTTCAGGCAAATGAGTTTATTGTAATAATTTATTTAAAGAATTTTTATTTCAATTGATATGTTATTTATTTTAACTTCCATTCAATTTTGTTTTTCTTCGCAATTTTATAGAATTATGGCGCATGCAAAAATTGAATTATTCTATTTTTTAATACAATTTTTCAGAAATCAAATTATGGTATTTTCTGTATTATTACATTTAAATTCATTTCTATTAAAAAATAATATAGAATGAATGTCAAATATTGAATTGCGTTGAAATAAAATGATGTAAAAATATTAATTACGCTTTCATAGCATATTGGAAAAATGCCAAATAATAATATAAGTTAATCTAAAGAAATAAGTTTTATGAATTAAATATTGATCGCATGATTTTCTCGTTAATAATAACTCATAAATAATAAAATCAATGATAACAAAATTATTACTTTTTTATTCTTCATCATTTTCTATTTTTATCAAAATTATTTACAAAATTTCATGTGTCAGTGTATTTCATATAAAAATATTGTCTTGCATGATTTTCATTATAAAAACGACGCAATTTCATTATATATTGGTTGTGTTTTTACATATCTTTTGCAAGTGATTCATTTTCGTATATTTGCGTTTCACATTCTGCATTTTTGGATTCATTTTTGAACTTTAAATGATCAGAATTATTTTTGTCATTTTCATCTACAAGTTGTGCGTTTTTCCTTTCTGGCAATACTTGTAACAATGTTTCTTGCCAAGTTTTTCCTTCAGCAATTCGTAAAATAATTTCAAACACTATAAAGAAATCGTATATTACATATTTAGTATATTATATATTAAATTTATTAAAATAATAAATTAAATATGTATATTCTTCAATTGAATGCTATATTTGAGTATTTAATAATAATATGCTTTAATTATGTATAACGAAATATTATCTTACCATGATCGACAGTTAAAACTTTTCTGGCTTTCATTTTTAAATATTTATCTAAAGGTAATCTTCCGTGCTGAATACCATTTTTTACAGCAGTTTTATGACAAATACCCTGTAATTTGTTATAATAAACATTTAAATAATTTTAGATATTTTTAAAACGTATTTCAATATTTGCAGGAAACTAATAACAAAATTAATTTTTAATTGAAAATTGAAAATAATACTACATATACCTTTTGACTATTGTGATCAACAAGACCACCTATAACATAAACACAACTATGGTCTAATGTTTCAATAACATTTTCTGATTCGCTTGTTAAGTACACAATTTTATCTTTTGAAAAAAGATCAAGATAACTTTCTGAATGAAAGCGTACCTGCATTTGAATAAATACAATTATATAAAATATTGATAGTCTTTTAAAGTCTTGAAAATTTTATCCAAATAATGAAAAGTACATACATCCCAATGCTCGTAACCATTGTGTTTTTTCATTTGTTCTAACGACTTTCCTTTTAAATTCGTTAAAGAGAATTGCAATGGTGCGACAGCTCGTCTATTTAACGTATAACATCTTAAAATTTGTTTAACTAATTTCGCAATATCTTTGTCTATCATTAAATCATCAAAAGACATATCTATAGTAACATTTAATTTACAATTGCTATCTGCCATAGTACTTCTTTTTAATTCCTTTCGCGATGGACCTAAATCAATATTATTTGCTTTTTTAAAAGCGCGTCTTTCTTTCGCCTTTAATCGTTCTTTCAATCTATGTAAAAAATTACATATAAATTATTAATTTATAAAGTATATATGTTTAATTTATATAGTAGTATTTGATTTCTAATATATATATATATATATATTATTTTTTATATCATTTCAAAATGCTCACCTTTTTTCTCCTTTTCTTTCTAGCCATTTCTCCATCTTTTTTATTTTTTTTAATTGCCTTTTACTTAGTCTATTTAAAACATCTGTAACATCTGATTTCTCGTCAGACTCATTTAATGTATTTTCACAAGCAGTATCTTCTTGCACTGCTATGGATTCCTTGGAATTATGTACAGTATCCATAATTATAACAATAACAATTGATTATTAACAATTAATTACAATAAAATGATTATATTGATACAACAACACAATATATATTTACAAAAAGCATCGCACATGTATAAACTATAAACACGATATACATAACAAAGCTACTAGAGACATCTGCATTAAGTACAATCAATAATAAAAGATAAATACTACCTTACCAATTGTCGTAAAAATAACGCTATCTACAGATAATAATGTCAGTAAAATTACATTCTTAACCTAACTCAAATTTGTGGATGATACACAGAGAATAATGATCTCAATACATGTAAACATTTGAGATTTGACTGAAAAGAATTGAATTACTGAAGTGAAGCAAGTATAAACAAACAAATTTCATTAATGAAATTACTATAATTAAATGGCGAGTATGTGATTTTTAAGGAAAACTACGAAATACTCAGTCAATTATAATTATTTAGCCAAATAATGTACTTTGGCAGAGTGTGTAACAGTAATGGGTGATAATTTATATTTATGTATAAAGTTCCATAAGCTGCTTACAGAATCGTAAAACGATGAGAAAGAGAATAATATTACAAAATGCAAAGCATATATTTCAGAGTCAAAATCAAGTACATTTTAATATGTATTTTTTTTACATTTCTCATTTCATTTCTGATTAATATTGCCTCAATAGATGTCCGTAAGTATTGCATTTCATTGCTTATTAAGTTCAATAAAATTATGTGTTTATGATATATTCAAAATAATTATGCTATAATGTATTATAATTGTAATATAAAATGGTTTTGTTCTGCAGAAGAATGTGATTGTGAAAGTGCATTGGCAAAATTAGATAATAATAATGTGAAGATTATGAAATCTCCATTAACTAAAAATTCGACTCATCGTCTTGCCATAATTGTGCCATTCAGAGATCGATTTGAAGAGTTATTGATATTTGCTCCACACATGCACAAATTTTTGTCCAAACAACAAATAAATTTTCATATATTTGTAATGAATCAGGTTGAGTAGAATTTAATTACTATTTATTATATATTTTATGTGTAAAAACATTAATTAAAGTTTGTATTACAAAAATGCATTAGTGGTAAGTTTTAATTAATTACAATTTCTTTATATTAGGTTGATAAATATAGATTCAACAGAGCATCTTTAATAAACGTTGGATTTCTTTACGTGAAAGATAAATTTGACTATATAGCAATGCATGATGTTGATTTGATGCCAATAAATGATGAATTACACTATTCGTTTCCTGAAAAAAGACCTATTCATATTTCATCGCCTGAATTACATCCACGATATCATTATCCCACATTCGTAGGAGGAATTTTGTTAATTAGAAGGTAAAAGTTATTTAATATTATGGAAATTATATGTATACAACTTTAATATTTAGAATTTAAACATACCAAATAACCGACAATAAGTTCTTTCATTCAAACTTTATTTTATATAAATTTATAACGTTTCGCCCGTCTTTTTTTTCGGTCATCTTTAGGTAAACACAACAATTTGACTAGTACAAAGTTACATCACTTTTTGTTTATTGTTTGATGTAACTTTTTATTAGTCAAATTAGTGTTTACTTAAAGACGACCGAAAAAAAGACGGACGAAACGTTACAAATATATATAAAATAAAGTTTGAATAAAAGAACTTATTGTCGGTTATTTAGCATGTTTAAATTCTAAAAATTAATATCTAATATTTATACTTTTAAACAACTTTTA
This sequence comes from Gryon sp. ZL-2020, assembly GCA_022817425.1. Lineage (NCBI taxonomy): Eukaryota > Metazoa > Arthropoda > Insecta > Hymenoptera > Scelionidae > Gryon > Gryon sp. ZL-2020. The sequence continues at coordinate 14,775 of JABFPJ010000244.1, read as the reverse complement.
GAGAACATTTTATACTTGTTAACGGCATGTCCAATAAGTATTGGGGCTGGGGTTTAGAAGACGACGAATTTTACGTTAGACTTAAAGAAGCTGGACTCAATGTAACTAGACCACAAAATATAACAACAGGGATTCAAAATACATTCAAGTAAATGTTTATATTATAAATAATTATATTAAATTAGATTATTGTTATTATTATATATAAATTACCTATGCATACATTTTTAAAATTCAATGAAATTATGATAATTAAATGAAAAATGTATTGTATTTATTTTTGCAGGCATATTCATGACAGAAATCAGCGTAAACGAGACATGACAAAGTGTTTTAATCAACGTGAAGTGACGCGTAAACGTGACAGACAAACTGGCTTGAACAATGTTTCATATAAAATTGAAAATGTTATACAATTATCTATCGATGATGCACAATTAACGTTTGTAAACGTTTCACTCAACTGCAATAGAACAATTACGCCTTGGTGTAATTGCACCGATAAAATTCGATAAAATTTCAAATACTCACAGAGGAACAATTTATTATTCAAAATGTAATGAATTATCATGTTCTTAATAAAATTATAAAATAATTTTTCGTTTGTCAAAATGTTGTCTTTTAAAAGCAAAATAATTAAATATAGTAAGGATATGAATATGCTCAAGATAGTAAATCAAATTTTTATTCAATTGGAACTTTATTACTTATTCAATTATTTATAAGTAAAATATTATAATAATATAAAACTATTATATAATTTTCTATTCGCTATCTAAAATAAAAAGTCTATTCTATTTTATAAGAAACTAGTAAAGTGATTCTTTTTAAACTAAAAGAAATCTATTAATATAATGACATATCTTTTGATGTAAAATAAATTTTCCTGATTGTTTAAATGAAAAAAATTTATTATTTACATACAAATACTTTTTCTTATGCTAAAAGTAGACATTTCTGTACATCTTGTTTATCAACTTAATAGATTTATTTTTTTATTGTTATTTTTTTAATCATGATTTGAGTGTGATCCAATTTAAATTGATTATTTACTTAAACAATAAATACTTTTGCATGATTCGATAGTTTTAAATCAAAAGTCGTTCAATGTCTTGTCGAATTGATTGAATTTGGGATTTCAACATCGAGCCTTCGTTGACGGTGATCGAGCAAGCAACAACCGGCCGGGAAACTCCGCAAGCACGTCCCAGAGCTTGTTTGCTTCTCACAAAAACATATGGAACATTTTTGTCTTCACATAAGAGTGGAAGATGAAGTAAAATTTCCAAAGGTTGTGCATCAGCGGCCATCACAATAAATTCCGATAATCCACGATTTAAAGTTTTGGTTGCCTCATTAGCTCCTTTTCGCAGTTGTTTATAGTTCAATGCTTGTTGGACGATATTTAAAATTTTGGCTGTCAAAGTCGCATCAGCCAAAGGATAAGCTTTTGGGTTAACTTCTTCCGTCTACAAATTTGAATTAAACAAAATATATTTCTAATTAAAGTACTATGATTTTTTAATCGCTAAATTTCTTAACTTTTTTTTTACTTTATGTAAAATACAATTTATTCTTAACAATCGCCTTATTAATTTAGTGATCTTTTTTAACTACAAAAATAATCATAATAATTCATTATATGTTAGAATTAATGTAAGATAAATAAAATATAGTTCAACATTAGTTAATTACAATAGTTATATTAATAAAAATAAACAAATTTGAGCTATGTAAAACTTATAAATTAAATTATGTTCATTTATATTGTATAAATTGCTCAGATTTAGTTTATAGAAAGTATTATATATATTTAAATATATATAACAAAATAAATTGCAAATTGTCATATTAACTGTATAAATTGCATGACTGAAAAGTTAATTAACAAAAGTATTAATGTTAAATACAATTTAACTAATAGTAAATAATTAACAATAATACTCAAAAACAGATTGTTTTTCACATAATACTCTAATAATTTACAAATAACAAACATAAACACGTGGTGACAAAACATAACCTATTCAAAACAAAGTTCGCACTACTCATTGAACATGAACACGTTTAAACTTGTTTTCTTTTATAATAAAACTTTTCTTACCATTTTGATTGCTGATTATTTCTCGTCAATGTAATAATAAACAATTATTTAACAATTTTCTTTCAACTAAGTTTAATTACAACTTAAATTCACTTTAAATTAATTCTCCGATCTTCCTCTCTTTATTTACTGCTACCAAACTGAATTCTCGTTTATACGAACAATCCAATCACAGAGTCGGTTTTTACGGTTTTTACTGCAAACAATAAATAGAGGGCATTGCTGTGAACGCGGCGCTGCTGTGACGCTTAAGATGCCACTCTGTCTGTTTTTCTTATAATTTATACGCAAACGCAGAGTCACAAAAGTTGAGAGTTGAGACGTTGAGAGGAGAGACTGCGAAAGAAGAGCAAAAAGAAGTGAAAATCTCAATTCGCGCTGAAACTTTTCTGAGCTGATAAATATCTGATTATTTACTTTTATTAGTTAAATAACAAAATATTTTATTCTCGGAAAAACGAAACATTGATGCTTCATACTCAAGAACGCAAGTTGAAAGCAAATTGTTCATATTACAAGTATAAATAGGTAATGCCAACGGTCTAACCTATAAACAAGTAGTTAATCGACGTTTGTTCGTTGTTAAATAGTGAACATTTTTTGTTGTTACAGCAATGCTAAGTTTCATAAAGCTATGAAGATGACGTAACCCTTCATATCCAATGGAGGTTCATAATAATGTGTTTATTTCAATGAGATAATAGTCGTATGCTGGAATCAAAATATCGATTTGACAAGCAGTACATTGAAACTGGTAAGGTTCTTTCTACCTTACGATACTAATGTTACAGTTGTGCATTATAAAATGTATGAATCTATATATTAATTTCACTAAAAAGTGTTTGATTCATTATAAAAATTGGATCAGGTACTAAATATGTCATACTGATTTTCTTTTTAAAATTTAATGTTTATTTCGATAAATAATAAATATAATATATAAATATTAATTAAAAATGAGAATATGAATTGATTAATTTTGTTTAAGTTAAATTGAAATGTAAAATAAATTCAATTTTTATATTTTAAACAAAATATATGTTTAAAATACAAAAAATTATGTTTATTCAGATTACAATAATTCTAAGATTATAATATAATAATGATGACACACAATTTTTTATGAATTAATTATATATATTTGTAGCAAAATGACTGCTGAATATAGTCGTGGCGTCCTAAAATTGGTTGTGGCACAAATATGCCAAACCATAGGATACAGTTCCATAAATTCTACTCCATTCGAATTTTTAGTCGATTTGATGGAAGAGTATATAATGAGGATTTCTAGACTGACACATCAATATAGTGAAACTCGTAAGTATTATTGTTATAAGTAAAATCATTTTTGATGTTATGAGGTTAAAACTAAAGTTGGTAAAAAGTATTCTATGTTTGTAAATATTTGAATTGACAACTTTATATTACAGTTGGTCGTACGGAACCAAATTTAGATGACCTGGGTTTAGCCTTCAAACATATGAACATCGACATAAACGAACTAGCGGATTATGTAAAAAATGTCGATTCTGTTCCATGTGTCAAGTCAGTACCAAAGTTTCCAATTCACAAGGAAAATCATTTAAATTTTCTGAAACCAGGAAGCAACGAAGTCGTGACAAGACCCGTGAATGTTCACGAGCATCTACCTGCTATGTATCCAGAAATCGAAGGTTTCAAAAGTTCTGAAAACATTACATTCACATCTACCATACGCATTTTTTAATTATTATCAGATTAGATTACATTGAAAGTCATTCAATTGAGATTACAACATTTTAATTTCATTTTATATAAACTAACACGATACTAATTTAAATAGTATATGTCGTTTTAAATGTACTTAATTTAACAATTTTTAAATAAAGTAGTATTTTTTTATATCATTTGATCATATGTTATTGGTGTACGTCATTTATATTCGAATAACAAATATTATTGGAAAAAATAATAATTTAAATATGCAAATGTAAAATGGTAAAGAAATACTTTATTCAATAATTAATAAATTATTGCATTAAAGATTACATTTGAAAAACTTCAACTTTTTTATAAAAAATAGCTTTCTTGACAGATAACACATTTTATTGTAAAGATATACAGAGTCGTTTCTAATAAACAAAAAACAAAAAATTTAAATTTCTGTATTAGAATAAATTCTAATACAGAAAAATTTTGACTTCATTCATTTTTATTTTAAAAACTTCAAATCTCATGCTATATTGTATAAATCACTTAGTTAAATGGAAAACGAATTGAATTGACTATTTAACGTTAAATAAAGGAATTAATGACTTTGAAAGTGATGTGTAACGTGCGTCATAATATAATAAACATGAAAATTGCAATTTAAAACATTAATTTGATAAATACTGTACAATTAAATGTCAAAATAAATGAATTAACTGAAAAATCAATGTCTGAGTGTAAATAAGGCATAAATTATAAATATATAATACAAAAAAATCGCGATTCTCAGGCGATGTAAAACCAGCTGAAATTGTCGAAGAGTCAAATGGCACGTCAACCGAAACGGAATGTCCAAATGGCGCAACGAGTGTTATCCCGAATGATGTTTCGCCGAATCGTTCATCGCCGCAAGTGATTTTTAAACGACCTGGTGATCCGATATCCGCCGACAGTCCAATGACCAAACGTGCGCGTCTGATGGAAGAGGGACGACCTCTGCGAGAGATTCACAGCGTCATGATGACAACATCCGGATTCTTATCGCCGGCACGAGAGGGCAAACTGCCGGAAGCGCGAACACCTCAGCAAAGTCGCGCGGACTCACCACCATCGTCCTCGTATCCGATGGTACCGCCTGAACTCAAATGCGAAAAGAAGCCAAAGAAATTGTTGAAGACGCCAAATGGCCGTAAACTTGACAAGGAGAATAAGAAGAAAAGTCGAGTCAAAGAGTTATTCAAAGCGGAAAAAGCCGAGGGTAAGAAGAAGATGCCGAAAGAAGGAAAAGTTAAGTCAAAGTTGAACGCAAACAAGGTGCCGAATTCAAATAAACTGGCAAACGCAATTGCGGGACCGTCAACAGTCGCAAAACAAGCACAAAATAAACCAGCTATCAGTCCCAAAGTTCCTAAGGTCAAGTCGGAGAAGATCTTGGATTTAAGTGGCGGATCTGTGGCGGTCGAAGTGAAAGAGGAATCAATCGATAAACTGCCATCTGAGCCGGATAAACAGAAATTGAATTTCTTCAAGAAAATCTCGAAACCGCGAGAAGATAAAGAAAAAGAGCTGAATGTGGAGCAAAATAGTAAATACGGAAGGGATCATTTGAAATCAAGGGAAAATTCACCGGCAACTGTTGCTGAGGATCATGAGAGATTGCATGATGGCGAAGTGGACAGAAAAGAGGAGAAGAAGGCACCGCACACGCCTGATGTTCATATTAATCCAGACGATGACGTCATGGAGGTACCGGTGGAACAACCCTATCATTTCAATAATCATTCGCCTCTTAATACTCCCGCGACGCCAAAGACACCGGAATTAAGTATGTTCTTTGTGCCGGATCAAAAGAAGAAGCGAAAGGAAAAGACGAACAAAAAGAAAGAATCGAAGAATAAAACACCCAAAGAATCTGGATCGAAGAAGGTAAAGTATTTGATATATTCCGGTAAAACCGGAATTTAAATTTTGTAAACAAATTTATTATAAATTTTAAATATAACACTAAATTTTGCATTTATTGCTTATAATTATGTTATTATTTAATTACATTTTGTTAAGCAAGATAATCATAAATAAACTATTTCATATTAATAATTAAAAAATTAAAAATTCAATCAGATCAAACAGTCACCAATCGAAGTAGTGAACACGGATTTAATGGACAGACCGAAGACACCACAAGCCTTGGAACCGTCACCAATACGAGAACCAGTGTTGCCTCCAACGTTACCTTTTTCATTCTTTCAAAATTTCCCCGCCTCGCCAGGTTTTATTCCAAATCCATTGTTTCAACGATTCCCAATGCCGATGAGTCGAGGAATGCCGCTACCACCCCACGGACTGCCTTTGCCGCCACGTTTCTCCAACTCTATGCCTCTTGTTCCTCCACCAAGACCAGAGAATCTTACAATGAATCGAATGAGAAATCACGATCGGGACAAACCAATTATATCACCGTCTTCGGCCTTAGATATGATGATGATACCGACGTCCTGTCCGAAACCGGAGAAAATCGAAAAACCAGAAAAGCCGAACAAAATACCGAAACACGAGAAAGAATCGCGACCAATTACGCCGCCAGTTTCTCATCTTCCGATTCCACCAGCGCAATATGTGGCACCACCTGTGGAGCCGCCATTACCGCCGCCAGCGCCAGTACAAACGCCACCAACGCCGCCGATTACTACGCCACTGTCGCCAGTTAAAAATTCAAAGATTGATAAAATAGACAAAGTGGAGAAGAAGGTGAAAGAACATAAAAAGGAAAAGAAGGACAAGATGAAGAAGAAGAAAGATAAGAAGGAGAAACATAAAGAAAAGGGAATCAAAATTAAAGAGAAAAAAGAGAAAGGCGAGAAGAAGGAGAAATTAGAAAAGATTAAGGAGAAAAAGGAAAAGAAAGAGAAAAGGAAAGATAAAGAAGCGAATAAAAAAGTGGTGGTATGTACTTGTGTTAGTATTTTTCCAAATGAATGTTTCTGAAAATCATTATTATAATATTGTAATTTTTGTTTCTTTCAGAAGGAGGAAAAAACCCCAGAAAGTGTACCAAAACTGACCTTCAAATTAGGACCACCATCTCCGAGACCGGCGACACCGGATAACCCATTAATGAAAAAGATGTATGTATTAAAATTATATATATATATATGGATCTATGTCATTTGGGCTAAATGACATTTAGGCTAATCATTACATATATATCTATATATAATATGAATATAAATATAGATATACTAGATATACTTTTAATGGTTAGCCAAAATGTCATTTTAGCCCAAATGACATAGATCTTTATATATATATATATATATATGAATTATTATTAATTAAAATAAATAATTAATACTTAATTAATAAAAAATAAATATAATAGTTGTATATATTTTATGTAATATATTAATGGTTTTTAATATGCGTTTGTATTTATATCTGTTTTAGAACAATTAAGCCAGTGACAAAGAAACCGGAGGAAGAAGTGAAGAGAGAGCCTAGTCCTGAACTAGCAAAAATTTCCGCCCTTGTGACTAGACCTCCCAAACCAAAGTCGACAAGTAAGAAAGCAGAGGAGGGGATCATAGACTTGAATCCCGCTTTTGCTTCTGATAACTCTTTCTCTACCAATCTCACTAGTGTGTCGACTGCAACAGTTCCTAGAACTAAGAAGTCTCTCTTTAAAGCTCTCCCACCCCGTGAACCTGAAGTTCCCGTTATGTCCTATCAACCCATAAGTCCTATAACTGAACCACCGAAACCTTATTACTTTGTAAGTATCCAACAAATGATGCAAAAATTCAAATTAATTTTTTGTATCAATTTTGCATTTCACTTCAATGTTAAATTTCAAATGTATTATTAAAGTACATATTTTAAAATTTGAAATTCTAAAACTGAAAGTAAAAAACTGTACATTCATGCTTTAAAGATTTCAATATATAGAAATTAAATTTGTTGATCATTTTGTGTTATTATAAATTGCCGATGTTTATTAATTTTTTAGAAATGAACATTGACAATATAACACTATTAAGAAAAAGTACAACAAAAAGTAAAAATTCAATTATCACATAATGCATTGTAATTGTATACACAAATTTACAGAAAAACTTCTGGTTCGACTCAACCCATCCCAATATAAAGACAGATCGCGTCATCCAAATGTCCTTTCGTATCAGTGTTTTCTATCTTCAATAATAATACGAATTTGTTCGAATTTGTTTCACACTTGGTGACGGTTGATAGTCATATTTAGTTGACTAGTGCTTTTAAATATCAATCTTCTTATTGTTTAGATTTCTGTTTATTATCTTTTCTCTTGATCTCTCATGTTCGTGCATCTCAATCACCTTTTCAACTTTGTTTCACAATTTGACGTCTATTCAACATTTCTTGATCAATGTTTTATCGCTCTATTCAACACGAAATTCGAGTAGACATTTTCAGTTGTCAAGTTTTTATCAAAACATGCACATTTTATTGTTCTCAATACGTACAATATTTACTTCAAAAATTCAATCATTTTCATCATCATATTTATCATTGTTCATTACTATTGTAAAATTTGTTTCACGAAATTTATAAAAGGAACTTGTCTCTTCCTATAAATTATTTTTTATTAAAAATACATTAAAAAATATTAAATTTGCTTAGTCTAAAAACTAATATAAATTATTAAGATAAAAAGTCAAGCATTTTCATTAAAAGAAAAAAAAAACATTGTAAATTGAATAATTTAATAAAAGTATTTGACTATTGTCATTTAAATAATTTACAAAATTCATGTCAATAACTCTACCATAATAAATATATTAAAATAAATAAAATTAAATAAATTAATTTCTGTGAAATAATGATTTGAAATGTGTAAATATAATAGATAATATAAATACATTTTTCTGTGAATAAGCAACTGAAAATTTGTTTCTATTTTATGCACTAGAAATTATAAACTGCATTTACTTGCCATAGAATAAAATGTGTAGAGAATAGCATTTTTATTTGATTTAATTAATACTACGCTTCAGTTGCATAATGCTTCTTGATAAATTAAATTATAAAATATTTTCTTTATTAAAAAAACACATTTTTTGAACACAATAACATTATTATATCTCACGAGAAACTTTTTTCTTCTAATTTTCTACAATTTAATTTTATTTATATACAATACAATTATGATCGCGCAGAGCTTCAAAAAATTGTTGAACAAGTAGAGTAAATGACTAGCTGCATGGAGTATTGCATGACTTAGCTAAATGTAGCATGGTCAGACAGTTAGGTTTATAACCATTAGTTTTACCGCGCAGAATTCAAAGCAGAAGCGATTCCTAAAAAGGTTGATATCAAAGAAGATAAAGAAAATGGCGACAAAAGAACTGCAACAACACCAGTTACTGTGGTGAGTAGCTCTGCTAAAATCTTTCTTGTTTTGTTATATTGACAAATAAGAAAGCTACATGAGCAAATATGGTGAAATATAACATTTTAAAGTTTATACTTTAGATTTTAACAAATTTTTATTTAATTTGAATTTTTATTTTTGTAAAGTGTTTGTTTTATATCTTAATTTTCCTAATTTAACTTATTACCCTTGTTAATTAGATAACCAGAAATTATACATTCAAATTATTAGATAAAATAAAGTTACGAATAAAACTTAAATTTTAATCATTCTAATAATTTACAGTTAATATAAATATCTCATTTAAAATATTTCTGTACTGGGAAGAAAAATTAATCTTTTTAGTGTATAACAACAAATAATATTGATTTACAACAAATACAATTAATTAATAAAAAATATATACTTAATAAAAATATTGAAGTAAAACTTTTACATTAGCATATACTATATAATATAAATATTTTTAACGGGAGAGACAAGTATCTTTAATTTAAATACATTTATGTACTAAAAATTCATTCCCATATATTAATAAAACAGAAGCAAAAATAATTTAAATTATTTATATTTATTTTAATTGATTACAATTGTTTTTTAGCAGAACTTTGCTAAAAACAGTCCGTTAAAAAATAAACCCCATTAATTGAGATCTATGTAAATTATAAGAAAAAAAAATATATAAGATAATAATAATAAAGAAGTTTAATATAAAACTGTACATATTTGTACATTCATTGTTGTAAATAATCAGCATTATTTCATCATCAAACATCGCATCTAAAATCATTGCAAATTCAAATTCATTATAAAAGTATCAATACAAATAAAATAATCACAATCATTCAAGTATTTCTGACATTCTGTTCATCAAATTCCCAAAATTTCTCAAGAAAATACAGAGAGACATATACCAGAAAAAAATTGAATTTCCAAATCTCACACTGTTTCGAGAAACCTACTTATGAATCTTTGATATTTATTATGATCATCAATTATGAAATATGGCCTGACAGAATAAATTTTTGTCATTGAAAAAGAAAAATATAACAACGAAAAAAGAAATTACAACTTGTTTTTAGTACTGTCTTCAAAGATGAGTTGAGTTGTCTAGGAGGATGATTTTTCATTTAACTGTTCAATTACTAAAACATCATGAGTTTTATAGGATCCAAATGGACGTCAAATTTGGATATGTCCTGCTTGCCGTCGCCCGGATGATGGCTCGCCTATGATTGGCTGTGATGACTGTGATGCCTGGTATCACTGGTAATTATTTTCAACTTCATTCTATTATTAAAACTTAATATACGAAATACAGTATTGAAAAATGAATGCGTCTTCTTTTTCAAAACTGACAATATGAATATGATTTTATTTGTAGGGTTTGCGTTGGTATGCAAGTACCACCAGAAGAGAATGAAAATTGGTATTGTCGACTTTGTATAGCGAAGAAGGAAGAACAACATCATGACAAAAAGAAGAAGAAACGCAAGAAGAAGATGAAGGTACCCGCCTAGTACAAATTAACCGGGCCCATTATGCGGTCCGGTTTGCCTGCCAATGCGTCAAAGGTGAAGTGCAGCAACAAAGCCAGCGTGAAGTGTATGAAAAGTGCAAAACGACCGAAAGACGGGAAGCTGCAGAAGGCAGGCATGAAAGACAAGGTTAACAAAAGTAAACCTAAGGAGAAGAAAATCAGCACGCCGCGTACAAAAGACTTGAAAAAATCAAAAGCTTAATTCCATTTTGTTTCGCGTTTCTTCGTTGTTTAATGAATTAATTGTTTTCCTTGTTTTTCTAGGACCGATTGTAATTTTTTTTTATAAAAATCAAATGCTTATTTATGTCGTAAAGACGTTGCGGCAATTATACTTTTTTTATTGTTTAAATTGTTGAGTGATACTTGAGGTATCATGTGAATTGTTATCGAATAGTCAGGAAGTCAAGTCGTTTATTTGGCTGTTCGTTAAATTTAGCAAAAGAATACAAATAACATCGTTCTCATAACAATGTATTATTTTGAGAACCACAGTTTAATAGATTTTTCATAGGGTTTGGAAACCTTTGCGTTGATATATATATATGTATATAATATACAAATATTTATGTCTTTACTCAATTGCAGATTAAATAACGAGATAATGAATTGAGCATTTTTATAAATTAAAATATAATTAAACTTTATTATTCACTCAGTTTAATATAAGTTACGTGGAATTACTTATGTCAAACACATTTGTACAAGAATTTTTCTTTCTTTGATATATAGATTAATATCAACAGCAGTACATTTCCTACAATCATGGTTCGATATGTTTACACATATCTTAAAAATTATTATATTATTATAAATATTATTTTATTATTGTTAAATTCTTTAATTTGCTTGATTGATCTGTAATTCCGATGGATAAGATGATGATCATGTAAATTAATATGTTTCATGAGGACACTGATATTCAGTTAATTTGTGATGAGAATAATATATATAAATGATTTATATGTATGTAGTAATTATTATTTAAATTATTATTTAAATATTAATTAAAGATTAATAATTGAGCATTTCTTATATCAAAATTATTAAAAGAAAAATGTTTCAATACAAAATTGTTAGTAAAATTGATGGAATTGCTCGGAAAACTAGGAAATAAAATTGAAATTAAGAGTTATACTTGTAGTTGATCTCACATTTAATTACATTATGGTTAAATATAGGAAATGAAATGCCAATTGTTTGCAATATTTATTATTATTATCATTAATCATATTATTCTGATAACTATTATTAGTTTAAAGATATTTTGGAAATTATTCAAGTAAATCATGTATATATTATTTACTTTTGTTTGTCAATTGATGCTTCTACATTTTGTATTTATTATATTATATATATACTATATTATTGTAGTAAAAAGAATGATTTTGGTTAATTAGAATGATTTAATGCTTGGACGACTGTTTATTGTTTAATGAAAGTGTAAATATTAATTAATGAATGATTGTATGAATGTATCGATTGACTTGTATATTTTAAACCAAGGTAGATGAAATAGAAAATTCTTTATTTCGTGTAAGTTAATAAATAAAACAAGTTGAAGGTGAGTTTTTTAATCGCACGAGAGAAGTTCTTTTTATCTTCCATGATGCAAACCACATTTTAGAAAACAAAAAAAAAACACAAAAAATGCAGTTTTTCAATGAGTCGAAAAACTGCATTTATTGTTATTGAGCGATGTAATATTATATATAATATTATATTTATGTATTTTTTTATGTTTTATTATTGTATGTATGTATTATTATATGTAATATTATATATATATATAGATATATAATAAAATAAAATGTTACGAACTTACATAAAGTTAAATAAATTTTTGCACAAAATGTTGATCACAATACTTTTTAATTTAACTTGGTTTGTAGTTTTTTTTCCAAATTTGTTTTATATAATTATATAAATATTATAAAAATATCGTCAGGATTATTTTACTTTAATAAATCAATTAATCTTTTAACGTTTCGACAATTTTATTTATCTTCATCAGAAAGTTAAGGTGATTCTTGAGATCTGCTACACCGGAGTTAGTGTCTTTTTATTTTTAAATTTGTTATTAATGTACAAAAAATTAAAACATATACTGTTTCATTCTTTAGTTCTGGGAGAATTATATGATCGAAGAAAAAATAATGGGAGGGTTTTAACTGCACACAGTTCAAGTGCGCACAGAACGACTGCACACTGATCGAGTGCGCACTGATCAACTGCACACGTGATGACTGCTCACCGTGGGCACTTGACCCGTGCTCACTCAAGCGGTGTGCAGCCAGCCGATCACTACGCGTTTGAAAAGTGTGCACTTGAACGGTGTGCAGTCGCACCCTGACAACTTACTCTGTGCGTACTTAAACGAGTGGTATGCAGATGACCAAAGCGTCTTTAAGCCTTGCGCAGTCGATCGGTGTGCACTTGACCAGTGTGCAGTTAAACGGTGCGCAGATAACCGGTCAGCAGTTGAACGGCTGGACTAATGGGAAGCTTATGGGAAGATCATGAGAAACATTTTTCGGTATTTTTTTAGATTTCATCTAAAGAATGTTTGTAAATCAAGAGACACGGTAGTGTCTCTGGCCAAGTACAAAAAAACGATAGTTTTTGTGCGGCCAGTACTACTGTGTCTCTTTTCAGATACGAACAAATGCCGTTTTTCAACATACAAAAAAAGCAACAATAGCAATAAAATTCCAATTTTTGTTGCTATAATATTGTTGCCATCATCGACCTGAAGAAAATAAAAAAAAAAACAACAAATTTCAAATTGGTCCATCCGTTCGCGAGATATTAACATCCAAAAATCGCCGTTTTTCGCGCAAATTAAGAAACGTCGTTTATATTACTATATCTCTAAATAATGTAGAATTTCTTCTAGTTTATGGTAAGTATATGAGAAGTTTATGGTAAGTTTATTGTAAGTTTATGGTAAGTTTATGGAAAGTTTATGGGAAGCTTAAAGGGAGTTTATAGGGAGCTTATGGGAGCTAATAGGCAGTTCATGAGAGCATATGGGAGCTTGTGGGAAGCTTATGCCTTTATTAACAAAAGTGTATGTATATTTAATTTTTTTATTATCATATATAGGGTTTAGTTGACTAAAAATAAAGTGTGTAATTGACTCGCTATTTAATATGAGAGGCGGCTCGACAAGTACTTTTGAATTTTTAAAAATTTATTTTTTTACAATTTTGCTTTTCACACAAATCAGCTTGGCTCGATTTAAATGATATCACAGCTTGTTTTGGTATGCAGAATCAAATATTTTTAAATAAATGCTGGGCTCAAAAACCTTGTCTCGGCTTTTTTTACTATGGTTCTTTTCTACTTTTTTACTTTTTTTCTAAGTTTCTTGAGATTTTTTAGTTTTACTTATAAAATTATTGTGATGAAAACTTGGCTCAACTTTAATGTTATCACATCTTTGTTTTTTTGTATTTACTTTAACAATTTTTATGTCACACGTCCACGGTAAATGGCTACTTACCGTCCTGTTAAGAGGTCGGTAAGTGAATCATTACGGACCTAATCTTATAATAATTCGCTGCGATGGTAAGTAAACATTTACCGACCTGTTAGGAGATCGATAAATAGATCTTCATCGATATACTAAATTTCAAAACTTACCGTGGCTAATTTGAGCGCTGTCGAGCGTCATTTATCGTGAAAATACAAAATTATGACTATTCAAAACAATTGTACAGATGGGCGTAAGAACGTCGTATTTATCCCTCCCTTAGTATAGTTTTAAAAAGTTCCGCGTTTGGTATCGTGAGAGGACCGCCCTCACTATGCTTAACATAGGCCTAATTTTGCGATGTTGCCAAACGTACTTTTTTCGGGTGGGCGAGAAGGGAGGCGATCACTCGAGCGCTCGAACGACTTAGCAACACTGTACGCAAATTTTCATAGACGAGTTTGGTATCGTCGTGAGGACGGCCCCGCATTTTCCCTATTTTTGTTATTATAATTGTTAATAAAAACAAAATGATGCAATGCAATTAGTTGGAACTTTCTGCA
>JABFPJ010000243.1:0-51036 GCA_022817425.1 Gryon sp. ZL-2020 | reverse complement strand
AATATTTTACGTATTGTACATTTAAATTTAGTATTATTAGTGATTTTAGAGTACATTATATATTAATATACATCTAGAATGATAAATAAACAAAAATATAATTCTAACAAATACATAATTAATAATAAAATTTGAATATGATTTGAATAATAAATTTAGAGTGAAATCAAACACACATTTTTTATGTATAATATAAGGATAAATTGAAACTAATATTTAGTTAGGATTAAATTAAAATTAATAAGTTGTATCGGCATGCCCACATGGAGCCATGACAAAATCGCATTGCTATATTTAGCCTATTGTGGCAATATGCCGGGCGATTTTTTGAACAACATAGGGCCAATATAGGGCCTCTGTAGATATGTTGGTATGCCTTTATCGGGCCAATACTCAGTTTTTTCTTGGGTATATTTTCAAATTATAAATTATTAATAAAGAATTGAACTTTATAAAATATGTCGTTTCATTCTGTTATCGTGGGAGAATGTTTTGATTAAAGAAAATTTTGTTGTTTACCTTTTACTGCGTAACCCCCCCCCCCCATATTTTTTCAATCTCCTATATACTACAAAAAACAGGGGATTCAATTCAAGTTTTCTTTCACCAAAACATTCTTCACGAATCAAAAAATGAAATTAAATATTTTATAAAGTTCAATTCTTTATCAATAATTTATAATTTGAATCTTTATCAATAATTTGTAATACTCTAACTCCGGTATATCACTATTGAGGAACCACCTTAATAAGCTGTCGTATTTTAACCTCGCGGCTATTCGCCCGATTGTCGTTAAAAATCTTTTTTGTTATTTATATTATATACTTGGCATCAAAAGACACTACCGTGTCTCTTGATCAAGGCGTGAAATATAATTTTACATAATATTTAGAATGAGACTTAGTAAACATGCATCAAATATTTGTAAAATTACTGTAAATTTAGTGAAAATGCATCAAAATTTGGCAAATGTTAACCAAAATCTATCAATCATCACGAAAACAACATTACCGTCAAAGATTTAACCAAATGCATAGTCATTTTTAATCAGTTAATTCCTTCCGTGTAATTGACAGAATGTTTGTAATTCAGTATTGATTTTATTTTATATTTTACATCATTTTGTTCAAATGAAAAGAATATCATAGTATATCTGCATAAATCGATGTACTTTTAATTAATACAATTTTAATTATACTGTGAAATTAAAATTTAGCCGAAACGAAGTTGATGAAATTACAATCGATGGACTATTTTTGAAACTAATCCCATATAATCAGATAATTGTCGTCATATAGCGAATAATTGAAACTGAGCAAAGAAGAAAAAGTCAGCTATAAGGAGCACAGACCAAGTAAGGTTGCGCTTATCCATTAGAGTTTTATTACGGTTAACAAATTATTTCTGTCTGCATTACTGCATTTGTCAATTAGTTTTATCAGAACATTAATGGGTCTCACTTTAACATGAATGATTGAATTATGCAATTAGTGTATCAACGGGTCTCACTTTAACACCGGTGATTGGGTCATGCAATCGATAGTAAGATGAACTCTCAACAACATTCGTCGTCTACTCTGACTATAGGATGAAGAATCACCTTTTCCTTTGTCTGTACAATCAAGAAAGACGAAATGACATTTTGTATTATATTATAATCTGCGACAACTTTTTTCGCTTCCGCTTTTTGAAATGCTTCGATAATCGATTGCTTGCATGAGCTAAAATCACAATTAATCGTCTATTCTTTTAACTGCTTTTTATATCAAGAGACACGGTAGTGCCTATGGCCAAGTAAAAAAAATGTTTTTTGTGCCTAACTTGATTTATTGAAAACAATTTTTAATCCTTTTTTTTGATTTGCTGGTTTTATGACAAAGACAAATTATTATGTAATTTACGTTTACATTTTAACTATTAATTTTCTGAATTTATATTATTATTGTTCATACTTTTTGGTATTTATTTTATTTATGTAAATTTAATAACTTAAAAATTACTGCTGTTTGAATACATATGAATTTTTAAAGACACTTTTCACACGATGTAGCTCGCAACAGAACAGCTATTATTTTTTAAATTCATTTTCATTATAAATAAGTGAATACTTTTTATCAATTTTGTTAAATAAACATACTACATTTTGCATATTCGAGTCTTTATGTAAACATTGAATTACATCAAGTTACACTCTTAAAAATACATCAAGCGATCTTGTTTTCATTTTATGTCAACATAATGTATTTATTCTGCTGCGTATTATAAAAAATTGTTTTTATACATTTTTATTTTATAACAGTTTAACCTAATATACGGATACAAGAAAATAAAATTGAATAAAATCATCATTTATGTTTAATTATTCTTGAAAACAAACATAACAAATATAGTCAATTTTTAATTGAAGTAATTAATTGGCATAATTGAAAAAATTTAACTCAAGAGAAAAACAGATCTCTGAAAATATATTTAAAGAAGAAAATCTCTGTTTATCTTAATATATTTTGCAAACAAAATAACTTGAATTTTGCTTTTCGAATTTAATTAGGTTAAAGAAGGAAAATTGAAATGACATTTTCATTCAACTGAAAAATTGTATACGTAGAACTATATTAAAGTACTTGAGTTTAAAGGGTGCTGGGTATTTCTTGATTAATTAAATTTCATTTTCAGTTCAATCCTTGGAAAAAATATAAGAAACACTTTGTCTCCATTCAATTAATTCGTACAAAACTTGGGACGCGATATCAAGCTCATCAATAAGCTTCTACCTCCTGTTAATGGCAGTTGTTTATCAAGAAAATGAGAAGAACATCTTACCTTAATTGGTTTTGTATACTTGAGATACTGGTAATGATGATTGTCGTAATTGAAGTCTCGCGGCGTTAGTTTGATGTCTCGATAAATTTTTTCCAGCAACGATTTTTGTCTTTGCAACTTCTTCAAGGTCACTCTTAAATCTGCATCTGCAAAGTACCAAAAATAAAGCGCTGAATATAAAACGAATTAACGGTGAAAGAAAGAAAAAAATATTTAAGAAGAGAGAAAGTGTTGTTTTTTGCCTAAGAAACTATGACAACGCGCTAGATTTCAATTTATAATGAGACCAACGGAAACGCGAGTATAAGAGCTCTTGAGATTTCATGAAACTTTTTACGTGAACTCATGAAGATTTTTGAGGGTACACGAAGGATGAAAATAAAACAGCAAATGAGTTACGGAATAGGAATAAAAAATGCTTTTTTCCACTGCAGATAATATCACTGTTCTTGAATTTTTAGCGACCGAATAGCCACTTAGGGGCAATTTTCGTGAAAATGATATAAATAGATACGAATGTTCTATGTAGATAAAGCAGTTTTAAAATTGGTTAAGTCCACTTTTATAAATTTAGTAATTTGTGAAATTAATGAAATAACAACTTTTGAATTGCCGATTTTAGAAAGAATAAGAAGAACGTTGTTTTTTTAAACGATAATGTTCACATATAGTCATAAGCTGAACAATTCAGGGCAAACTTAACAAAGCTATAAAAGCATTCAGATTTATGATCTATGATAGTCAGAGTAGCTATGAAACTTGTTCACTGAATGAACGCTAATTTTTAAAATCTCTAAACATTATTTTCATATTTAGCACTTTATTTATCTTTTACTGGTTGTTGTGATAATCATTTTCTGTAATATAAATGATTTTATATCATATAATAAAGACTTTTTTTGTACTTTTTTTAAATATAAGATAATACACTTAAATCGTATAATTTTTTTCACTTTTGTTGTTAAAAATTAAATTATAATTTAAAATGAAGCAAAAAGAAGTAACATGACAAATATTCCATTTTATATTGAATTTTTAAATTTAATCATATTTTAACGTGCTTAAAGAATGAAATAACAAATTTATAAATTTATAAATAAGCAATTTAAATATTAAAATTAGCAAAATAACTATTATAAAAATTTTATTATCATTAAAATGTGCAATTCACAAATAAGCCAGGCAAAATGCAAAATCAACTGCAGAAAACAATGCCAACAAATTTGGGATAAATAATACGCGGAAAACATAATTTTTATTAGCAAATCGTCGGTTTTGGATAATGAGAAACACGTTGATTTGCATAATTTGAATTCCATATGAAAATTAGCGATTCGTGTGTAATTCAACGCTGGGAAACAAAGTATGGCACAACGTGTGTAATTAAATTTCGCTTCGTGTATATTTTTAATCGGTGTCGATTCGTCGACACGTTATATTGCGACGTATTTCTGCATTATTTCTCAACGGTGAAATTCAATTTCCGATGTTTGCGTGGCAACCCGCTGCTTCAAATATTCTATCGTTGCTATTCAATTTATTAACCATTCGTGGATGATATTACCCAACTGACAGTGCTAGACAACGTCGAAGATTAATTCATTCTCCGCATCGATTTTTCGCTGAGAGATTTTATAACGTATTCTTAACTCTGATTCGCAACCATTAATTTGTACACCGATATTTACCTACGTTTCGTTTATCCGATTTTGATTAAAGTTGTTATAATCATTGAAGGGTTTAGTGAAGTTGTAAAATTTTAACAAAAGATATATTGACGTTGATTTTATTATTTAATCAAAGTTAATTTAAAACTCGGTATCTATATATATCGTCAAGATTTTTAAATACAATTTAATGAAAAATTAAGAGAAACAAAGTTTATTATATTTTGAAGTAATCCAAACTTTGAAATAAAAGCAGAAAATAGATGCACGGTTTTGTGTTTATTAAAAAAAGTTTGATTGAAATTAAAATTGTGTAACGACACATCGACAATAATATCAGAAAAATAAGAAAAAAGAGATTTTAATGAAATTCAGAAATGTTTCATAGTTGAAGAATTTGAAGTCGAACTTTTGATCATATGCAAAGTTTGTTCAACCGTATTGAATAATCGTGAATCAGATAAAGTTCAAACACGTTAACTTGATGGAAATGCAGTGATTATTGAAACGAAACTTTAGACAAGACAAAGTTTCATCTTGTTGCAATATTTATGACAAGTTGAACTAACTGTGGTCAGTTTTCGTATATGTGTGTATATGTAGAAATTCCATTGCCCATGGTAGATATGCGTAAAGTCATTACGCGCGCGTCGTTTAATCGTGTCATTTGTATTATTTACCATCCTCATCAGTTATCGCGCAAATATTGTGGTTGTTTGCCCTTCAATTTCTGTCCCACAAAGTTAGACTCGGCGTACAATTGTGCGATTGTACACATATGCAAGAATGCAGACTAATCAACTGAACTTGGTAGCACAGATCATTGAGAATAATTGCAATATCTCTGAATTGTCTGCAATAGCTCGCAAAATCGATCTATGTTATTTATGTTCATTCATCTAAAATAACCATAGTAGAAACTTGAATTTGGATATGATATAAAACTGATGAGGAAACTACAGTAGCAGATGGAGTCCGCATGGGTCAATGTAATCAGGACATATACTACAACATGTACTTCATCGATTTGATGTGGCCCTGATCAGGAAATCAAAGCTTTTAGACAAGAACCTGCTCCAAATTTTGCTAGGTAACCTTATAAAGGTTTTTTAAGAATGCCGCAGTTTAAAAAATATTTGTATTAAACATTAAAAAAAAAATATATATATATATATATATGTGAAATTTAGTGATTTAATACTTTTGTATTGAATCACTAAAGTGTTCACGTTTAGTAAATTGTTGAGTTATATTTGTTTAAAAACGACTTTTCTGAAGAAAACTCTTTGACTTTGACCCTTTGGCATGTTTCGATGCCAAAGTTCATAGAGCTACTAAAAGTAAAATCTTAAGATGCATTTACAATAGTTTATGTACTGGATGATGTAAGTAATTACACACAAACTGTGTGTAACTATTATTATATTTAAGTTTTAATCAGATCCATCTAAAATTGAAGTGTTAAAGACAGCACAGGAGCCAGGTTCGAATACCAGGTCAGGGCATTATGTGGTTTCTACGTAGTAAATTAATTACAATTTAGTCCATTACAAACTGAAATAACAAATGTGACTTTCTAAAGATAAATAAGGATGGTTAATTATAAGTACTTCTTTATGCATCCTACACTACGATAATCTTTTATTTTTATATTTTTAATGGAATGTGCCCATCTCTGATCATAGCTCAAACAGATGAGGTTCCTATTTTTTTATATGGATATCCCTATCATTTTTTTCTACTAGACAAGTAATCATTTATTTGTTTATCATTTCACATTTATCTTTGTTATTTAAGATATTGAGCACAAAATATATTGATAAATAATCTTTCAGTTTCTGAAACACGTCGAAAAATTTATTAAAAAAACATTTTAAAATAAGATACAATGTGTCTGATCTGAAAACCGGTGGATTAAGTTGAACTTTGAGAAAACAGCCGATAAGAATACTTGAGCTCTATTGAAGACGCTGGCGTGGAAAAATAATGCTTCGTTCAAGTGGCACGATATATCTAATCCCTTATGGATATACAATTTTAATTTATCGAACAAAGCAGAAAAAAGTCAAAAAATCATAAATACATTTCATAACATATAATTTATTACAAACCAATGAATTACTTCAAAAAAATGCAGAAGCAAAAAATGTCACAAGAAAAGACAAATAAAACATAAAATAAACAGAAATATATTCAATTTATTTATTTTCATTAAAAGTAGTCGTATAAAGAGAAGAAATGCAATGTTACATAATGAAAAAAGTTATATAATTAAATTTAATTATAGTTTTAGAGGAGATTTAGGTAAAGGTTTCGGACAGCATAAATTGAATTAACATTAAATGGACCCTTGCGATAGTTTTGGCAATAAAATATAATTTATGAAAGGTCAAATCGCCGGAAATAGCACGTAACATTGTGCCACGTATTCAAAACTTTGTTCGACAGATGTTAAGTTTTGGTCCCTCGATATTCGCTTTTGCTGTAAAGAGACCGCGCTGACGGGCGATCGCAGTAGTATAACTACCAGTCGAGTCAAACGGCCATTAGACACTAGTCTCCAGGAGCAATTTGCCGGCAATGTAAATGGGCGTCGTGGTGAGATGACGCGGTTTCCCCCATGATCGGAACTCAAACCAACGAGAATTCACTATGTGATTCGGGAGTTGCCTTTAATTATCCTTCGAATAAATTCTATCGGAAATCAATTCAATTGTCGCCGTCTGTTGTGTTTCGTTTTGTACGCTGTCTCGTGTGCAATTTTTTTATTTTTTTGTTTTATTTCGCAATACATTGAACTGAATGCAAAACAATTTCCAGTAGACAAATTTAAAAATCAATTCATCTTGAAGATAACAAATAAATAATTGAATTTAGTTAAATAAAGAAAAAATATGACTTTAAAGTATGTAATATTAAATTAAAAAGTTTTTTTTAATGAAGAAATAAAATTAGTTTTAAAAGTTGCATTGTGAATTATTATTAATTATACTAGAATGAAGCAAGTCAAATTTAATCAAGAAAATGGCGTTTTGAGAAATGTGCGATGATAATTCTACAAACTCTCTATGCAAACGCCATATATGTAAACGCGTATTCAAATTACGCAACGTTATTGCCGCTTAAATTATATAGCACCGTGTCTTTTCATCCGCGAGTTATTAGCCTGACGAAATTTGTCCTAACATAAACAACGGTAACTTTACGTTTATTCATAACTTTGCGTTAATGATAGAAATTAAAACGCAATTCAGCGTGCAAAATAAATCACTACATCTATATAACGATTTAGTTTAGTCAATGTTGTAGTTGTCATCATCAAGATTGCTATAATTAAAACTCAATTAAATGAATAAGTTAAGTTATTAACAGTACTTGCTTGTTTTCTCCCATTAACAAATAGAACAGAGAACTAATCCGTGTGTCATTTTGGACGGTCAAATTAAGGTTAGTATACAGTGATATGATGGAATGCAATATAACATTATATGTTAATAAATATTTCTCTGTCTAATAAATAGTGCGATTTAAAGCTATTTCGTCTATGTGATGTAAAAAAAGGGTAGGTTTTAATATTTTATACAATGGGATCTCCAAATAGTCGGATAGCTCTGTGCATATATTCTCATAAATATGTTTAAGAATAAAAAGAGAAACAAGTACTAAATATTCAGAGGTCGAATTGCATAGTTGTTTTGCTTATGAATATTTATATAGATATTTCTGTAAGTTGTATTATAAAAGTATTGTCAATATAAAAGTGTAATCCAATTAAAATTAATTTTAATTTTGATTGGTTAATTTATTAATTTGATATATTTTTTTATTTAAAAAAATTAAAACCTTAAAAACGTGAACATTCTTTTGTTTAATCTTTTAAAGTAAAAAAAATGTTTTTCTCTAAAATTCAAGTTATAGTCGAGTTCGACAGACTATATTTTGATATAAAAATATGTAGAAATCACTTTGACTGCATTGAATCGTTTGCTGAAAATATTATGTTGATATAATATTTATTATTTACTATTGACAAAATGTTTGTTCAACATAATTCGCGCATTGTTAAGATGAGATTTAAAGCATGGTAGATTAATCGGTATCGATGTACTTTAGGTGATACGAGTTTGAGTATAATCTTGTTAACTGTACTACTATGTATCATGTATTATGTGTATTATTCTCATTTTATGTCTATTTATGTTCAATTTCTCTTTATGCTATATGCTGATAATATGTCAGTTATATCAATATGCACAATCTGTTGTACTGTGTATATTTAAAAATATTGTCATTTGACCTGGTTCTAATTCTTTTACAACGTTTATAAATTATAATTTCTTTAGTACTATTTTGTTTTATAAAGCATTTATGTTGTTATTCTTGTTAATACAATAAACTTTAATTGCTGAACAAGATGACGTTTTGCAAACGGTAATTGCATTTTACAGGAACAATTTTCAAAGTTTCGTGTAAAGTTTTTTCCTGTGTTCTTGTTGGGAAATTAATTATAGTTTTTAGATTTATATATAAAAAAATGTTTAAATGCATTCAATAACTTTGTAGTTGAAATACATGACAAATGTTTATTTTCAGTTATAGAATATCTTTTTCTCTCATTTATTTTTATTTTCTCTGTTTTTGGACGGACTAAATGTAGTCCGTATTTTCAACTTTGTAAAGTGATCTGACCATTAGTAAAATGACTTCGTTAATTAATTTAAAATTTTACAGAAGGAACACTGTAATATATGCATCAAACTTGTTCAAAAAACAGTACAAGCTTAAATTCACTTCCAAAGTGCATACGAGAATTGTCACTCTCTCGTGTGTTTGAACTCTTGTAATTAAAATTATAATCGAGTTGAACTGTGAAAACTCGAACTTTTTAATCATTTTATTTGAACTTGCAAATTTTAACGAGAATGATGAATACTCTATATACTGATTATATTTTTAGTTTAAAAGCAACATGAAAGAATAGTTTGGTCTAAAACATCATATAAAAGTTAAAAAAGTTAATCAAATGATTTAAATTGTTTCTCTTTGAGTGAATAGTAATATTTATAGTTATGACAGTATAATTTGCTCCTTCAAAAGTTCTTCTTGAAAATAGATAGTTAGATGTTGTAGTTGAGTATATTAAGAATCAGTATCAAACTTACTTTTACAAGGACAGAATCCACTGCAGGCAACAAAGACGTGTGTGCGGTGGATACAATTATGGTATTCTACGCGGCAAGGAGAACTATAAGTACGGTTGTCTGATCCACAAAGGAACATTGGCTTTACAACAGGACACTCGTTACACCTGAAAATGACACAATTGTAATTAGTATAATTTGAATGTATTTCAAATATAATAACATTTTCATTTTTTTTTTGGATTTATCTAGTTTCATTTAATAAAACTCAATATATACCAAACATTCCCATTTTTTGTACATTTTTACAACTATCATTTTTTAAATAATTTTTATTAAAAAAAAAATAAATCAAAGCACTCATGTGTTTTTAAAAATAGTCCAAAATAAATATCTAATTAAGTTTTAATTAAATAGTAAATGTTATTTACCTAATAAATGCAATACAATTTCAAGTGAAGTTTAAATAGCTGGTTACTTTCACAGTTATTTAAACCAGTTATGCTAATATCAAATTTGCCGATTAATGAAGGTAATTGTATATGCTGAGTACTGTTACAGCAGAGTTCTTAACTGAAGACAAACAAGAAAATTACGCGAATGGCATTCATCACGTTGCATTCACATTATACCTTAAAAATTGTATGATTTTATACAGAAGTAATTGTAAAAATAAGCTTTGCATTAATACTTCTATGATAAAATAAGATTTTCTGATTATTTCGAATCTAATTAGCAAAAGCAAGAATAACCAAACTTGGGCCGCCATCTTGTTTTTTTGTAAATTTTTCAGCAGTATTTTTTAAATTAAATTTTGGACGTCTTAAAGCTCAATCCGAACTATTAAGGATTTTTGTCTTATAGCTCGAGAAAGATAGACAGAGAAGGTAAAGAGAGTAAAAAAAAAAAAAAAAATAAAGCGAGATATGATGGTGAGTTTTAGATATAGGCGTTAATTTAGCTTAATTACTGGCGGAACGGGTTTTAAACTAATTATGCGGCTGCTTTAGCCAAGGCAGCCGCCGATTTGTCTAAATAATTTCGATCGTTTAGTTATCACGCGCGGATTTCACAATGACGCGCGAGCTTTATGATGGTTCTATTTATTTGAAAATGGCGCTTGCATGCGCAACTCCACTTACGGGAAAAGCCCAATTTACGCGCTCTTTTCACAAAGAATGAACTGACAGTGATTGCTGTTTAGTTATTAACAAGTGGAGCGAAAACTTGGGCTTGCGGTTTCTACCGAAGCACAGGGTAATTGAATCTTGATGCTGGTAAGACGTTGGTCTTTATTCAGTAGTACGCCGAAACTGAGAGAGAAATAGGGAAAGAGATCGTTTTGTTAAATCATTACCGTAGCAAACTATTCATGCTCGGTAATTTCTCAACATTTTACCAATAAAAATGTTAATTACTCGGGTTTATATCAATATTGATTTTGGAGGGCATTTATTATTTAATGTTGATGATATTATTCATGATAAATAATCAATTATTTATATATTTTGCACGATGAATTAAGTTGAATGAATTATGAGTGTGCATAAGATAGAGGAGAATCGGAATTTATTTTTCAAATTCTGGATTATCCATCATGAAGTGTAGTTTGAAATTTTCAAGTACTACGTTATCTAGAAAACGTGAAAAATAAGTAGAGTTTAAATGGAGTATAAATAAGTTGGCTGACGAAATTGAATTATAGTAAAGTTGCATCACTTCAAACACAAAATTAATTTAATTTTAGATTAGTACAAAATAAATGGTAGCTTAAGTTTTTAAATTTTGGATTTTATGTATTACAAAATTGATTTAATCTGAATATATAGCAA
Source organism: Gryon sp. ZL-2020 (assembly GCA_022817425.1). Classification (NCBI taxonomy): domain Eukaryota; kingdom Metazoa; phylum Arthropoda; class Insecta; order Hymenoptera; family Scelionidae; genus Gryon; species Gryon sp. ZL-2020. Next base: position 39,576 of record JABFPJ010000243.1, on the reverse strand, counting down.
CACTTAGCACTAGACGTTTGATCTCTTTATAAATAGATATTTCAGAATTTCTAATTTAAATGTTTATCAGTATAAAAATAATGTAAATATATTTAAAATATTTAATTAAATGAATCTAATATAAGTATACAATTTTATTTATGTATTTTTCATATTATAGTAAACAAAATGTTGTATGAAATGAAATTAGAAATTAAATAGGTTATTCGTGCGATATTTCCTCGTCAAAGTGTCATTTAAGTAATGTCGACGGGAAATTTAGAACATTAAACGGTACTTATTGAAACACACATTACGGTAATTATGCAAATTTTGCCATTTAACATTATCGCGTTATTACATTCAAAAATGGAAAACTTTGTAAAAAACTATCAATAAATCAATGATAATATGATTATAAAATATAATATTTAGAAAAAAATAAGTTAATGTAAAGAAAACAAATTTTCTTTTTTAAGTAAATTTTTAGCACAAAATAATCGTATTTTATTACGTCTAATTAAATGCAAAATTTCAAGTGTTCTATAAAATACTTAAAAACGTATTTAAACTTCTATTGAAAATAAAACTATCTTAAAGTTAAATGAGACAAATCTAGTTTTATTAAAAAAAAAAAAAAAAAAAAAAAAAAAACTATTCTCAGACTCAGAGGACAACTACGAAGAGAGTTGAGTCTCTAACTTCTAGAAATCTTGATCTCTTTCTCGAGGCTAAACTAACGTGTTAAAATAGAGACGAGACTAGTACTTCATCAAACTCTTAAGAGTGACAGGACAGCGGTACGACGAAGGGGACTCAAAAATTGCACTTCTTTATAATTAAAAATAAAGAAAATTGAGTGTAACTGACTTCTTGACAGTTTGAAAACAAATCGGCCGTGCTTGGGATACGACTTCATTTCTACAATAACTCATACAAACAATAACTCCAAATCGAAACTTAAAGGTTACAAACTGCCAAGCCGTAAAGGAAATGTTATTTCATTGCGAATTTCGATAATGAAATTTGCCGACCTCAGTGAAAATGATGTTATAATATGTCGTCGTTAGTTGTAACTTCAAACTAGGTTACAAAGTTGTTATTAGAACAATAAATCATAAAGGTTTATCATTTTCGACATAAATATTGTAACACTTTTTCGGGCATTCTGTAATGATATTTAATTTTTGATAGACAAATGAAATTGAATATTCTTATGTTAATAAAAGTTATTTTAATCAATGAATATAAAAAAGAGAAAGTAAAGAAAGGAAAATACAAAGATAATGGGTATTAATTTTGTGCCAAAAATGAAAATAATAGTTGAAATGTATATGTCTATATATGTATATCCAAAAGTGTTTTTATATGACGAAGCGAAATTTCTTATTAATATTATTAATGTGTGTGCGTGAGAATGTGTGTATTTTGAAAGACCGGAGTTATTTTCATGAAATATTATTAAATCAGAATCGATCGAGCCAGAGAAAAACATCATTCTGCAAATTATAAAATTAAAAGTATTGTTTATTTATTTGTTATCTCAAGAAAGAGAATTAACAATAATATTTGAAAATCTGTATTAGAAAGAAAAAAGTGTGTCAACCGACCTCGGTATGTATAAGAATTAAATTGAAAAATTATAAAAAAGAAAGAAATCATCTCATTAATGAAATAATTGTGTTTGAATTAGTTTCGCGGGATCTTTTTTGCTCATTTTGATCTCATCCACTGTGACGATTAATCTACCTATGTGCTTGGACTGCGTTGGACATTGTCGTGAGTCATCGATACTCCTGTGCGTTGCGTCTGAGTAACTTATTTGACATATTACTCGATATATTGATAATTATTTATTTTATTACGACGGCAATAGTAACTTGCGAATTCACCGATTATATGATTTTTTTCGTTCAATACATACTGGTTTATAGTTTCATCTGGATATACGTATAAATATATATATAAACAATTTTTTCATGAGTAATGAGTTACTAAATGACTCATGACTCATTCAATTTAAGTTTCTTTACGCTCTTTACTTGAATTTTTCATTTATCGACGTAAGGAAGAAAGAAAAATATTGTAATTCTTTCATTTTTTTAATTTGCTTTCTCACAAACCCAAAACAAATTTAATTATTTAATTTATTTATGTTTGATAATTATTTAACAGATAATAACTTTATTACAAAAACGTATTAAATGTTATCTGATAGGACTGAGGAAAGTAAGAAAACGTGACATCATGAACGTAATTTCAATTTGATGACTACTACTGAATGCATGGAATTATTATTTACATAATCTCTTCAAATCAGTAACCGCAATATCATCGTATATAAGCTAGTAGTGAGCATGAATCGTTCAAATGCTGCCCGGGGTCCAAAATTTGCTGCCGCTGGCCATTTGTGTGTTATAATACATTCAAGTTCGTTCATCTACATTGCAATTCACCAGCGACATTTACTCTCATTACTATAACCGAGCCAGTAAATAAATCAAATAACAAAATCATTTTGCTGATTATATAGGTTTGAAACATTTCACGCACACCAAATGAGACATTTACAGTTGTTCGAGCTGAGAGAATGGAAGTTGTTGAAATATTGCCACAAAACAATCCGTGCCCTTCGATGCTGTCGCATAGCATTATGCAAATTTGATTGTTAACCGCTGTCTTTCTTGTGTTCTGTCTTTCGATTTGCCGACAACAGTTAGCAAAAGAAACAAAGAAAAAAAACAAGAAAAGGAAAGAAGATATTCTAATTTTTCATTCGACACCGATCAATTTACATTTAATCGAATCAACATAAAATTGTTCACATAAAAATCTATTACGTGAATTTGGAATTGCAAATTTGTGTTTGGATACACAAAATGAAATGCAAATTAATGCATAATTTTGCGCTTAAGAAGGTTTTTTGCTTAATACAAAATCTAGATTAAATTATATATGTAAAACTCAATGGAAAAACCTCTCAACGACTTTACTGCGTTTCTGAAAATTTTATTACATTTTAATCTCGTAGACATTTATTTATATATATTTTTAAAACTTTTATGATTATATTTATTTATTTTATTTTAATTTTAACTCTTTATGCCAGTCTTACAAAATTCTACAAATTTCTTGATTATTAAATATTACATAAATATTAATCCGATAAACAAACGCGATTTCCAAAGAAAACTTGAATATGAATTGTTGTATTAACATCAACAACATCTTATAATTTCATATTGAATTAATAAAATAATTCATGTTAACATAAATAAACTTTATTTCAAAGCAGATTTTGAAGTTGCTTTATACATTTTGTATTATCTTAATAAAGATAAACATGTAATTAAAATTACAGCTATTGTTCTGTAAAAGCATTTGCTTTATTTTATATATTTTGACTATGTTAAAACTAGGTAACTTTGTTTCAAATAATTGGACACTCAGTTAACATTAAGTAAATATTAACTAATTTAACTTCACTTTAGGATTATGAGATTAAGGGTAAACTTTTTGCAAGAAAACTAATATCATACAAAATTTATAATTTTCAGTACAATAGAAAAAGGGAAGAAAAAAAACTAAGCCGTAAATGATAAAAATAAAAACGAAAATAATTGGAATACAAGGATTCCAATTTTTATTTGTACATTTTACTGCCATGACTCAATATATTTTGTGTTGATAAATACTTGTTGTATCATCGCTTTCAAGATTTAAAGGACAAAAAATGTCAATTTCATTATCGTATGATGTAATTTATTTAGCTTTTGTCAGAAAATCTACCCTCAGTTTTACATCGTACTTGATATTTAATTTAGCTGGAACGACTACAAAATAAATAAAATTCTATGAACAAAAAAGACTTGTTAAATTAAATTCTTTTTACAAAAGAACGTTTTTTGTTTTGATTTTCAAAGCTTTTAATAATCAAGCATTTTTATTAAATAATAAGAGGAATATATATAAATATAATATAAACTAGCTGACCCCCCGGCTTCGCCCGTGTGAAGAAGAAAATAATTCTCTAAAAAACTCGACAAATAACCAATATTTAAGCATTCGTTTCTTTGAAATATTAATTTGAAGAAAAATATCTTAGTGTTATTATGGTGATCATAGGGAGATCATATGAGGTCATAGGGTTCATAGAGGCCAGTCATAAGGGAACAAATTTTTGTTGTCTAAAATGTTTAGAATAAGCTCAAATATATATATACCATGATACTCAGCTTCGTTAACACTACATATCAATAAAATTTGAGCCAATTTGGCTCAGTAGTTTTTGTGTTATAAAGTTACAGACAGATAAACAACATTTACATTATTGTAACAGAAGAATTCAAATAAAAAATGTTAAATAATTACAAAACATATTAATATTTAAAATTCGGCTAGTTAATTTAATTAACTCAAGCTAATTTAAGGAAAATTGTAGAACCAATTTTTAGTCAAATATTTTCTGACATAAAACTTAATTTGTATTCGAAAGTAATACAACTTAATGTATATTACATGAAAATATATTTATACACAGAATAATAAAAGCAAACTTAAAACGTTCATTTCATATTAAAAAATATGAAAAGAAAAGTTTACAAAAACAACATTTAAATGAACATGATAAATATGGTAAACAAGAAAGTGTGAATGAAAGTTGAATATACGAGCATATATCTTTCAAGCGGTGAAGAAAATGCCGCACAAACACTTCTTTTTCAGGGTAACAAAAAGTTTTTGGTTTTTCATTCGCTATTTCGTTGTCACCTTATGACGCTCTGCATTACAGCAAACTAGTTAGATATTTTTAGTGTGATTAATCTTTTTTGGTTGACTCATTTCGCGTGTTTGTTGTTACCGTAAGACATAGTTACTGGCGACTTATTCTTAGTTCAATTTCTATAACAATACTCAAGTTTCTATATAATACCCTACGGTAAAAGCACTTTTGAAATTTTCATCTAATAAAAACAACCCGAAACTTGACCCATATAAACCGAGTACATGATTATAACCTTACATAATACCATCGTGTGCGCTTTCAAACAAACGCCTCTCTCAGTAATCTTTTTTCATTCATTATGAATTTCCTTTAAATCCATAAAGGTTTCTACATTAGAAGTGCAATTCTTTGTAAACGTTCAATAAACTTGCTTTTGTGCATACAGTGTTATATATTTCGGCGTTCCTTTGAGTGCCATTAAAGTGATGGAGTAAGAAGTTTTGTTGCAAAGTGATAACAATATAAAAAAGGACGATAAAACACATTATTATCATATAAAACATTGTTTTTCGTTTAAATTTGAGCAAATCACTTCTACTCAATTGAACTTAAAAGAGAAAACACAATTGAATTTATTGTAAATTCTATAAAATTGCGAACCAATGAATAACACATCATTTAGTACCAATATCGTATATTTAAAATCACATTTGCACATTGTGCGAGTCGAATGTAATCGAAATAAAATAAACAGTTGCAATTTTTTGTGCGATATTGTAATTTAATGTGCTTGACGTGTTTTACGTAAAAATATGTTTCATTTCATATCATTTGGAATCAAAATTTCATTCTTCAGTATTTTTTAATCGATAAATATTTCGAGGGAATTTGTATTATTCACAAAAGAGATAGAAAATCGATTGTCATCAACGGCGCATGAAGCAAATCACAAATTGAAATAAGACAAAAAACAGAGAATGCAAAAAAGGCGTTGCCTTGGCATCTTGGGCCCCTTTGTTGCATACATACTTTAATCTTTTTCATGCGCATATATAAACTTGCTGAGTAGCTAAAAGTTTTTCGCGCAAAGAACTTTTTTTCTCTCGCGACGAGAGAAAAGTACCACACGAACAATGGAAAAGGGATGCTGCCGTTTTGCGTGGTAACTTGCGGCTATATCGCGGAAGTCGCGTATGTTTTCAAGCAACACGAATCCGTTGTAATCTTGCTTATAAGAAAAGAGCAAAAGTGAACCCGAGAAGTACCGAAGTTTCTCTCTTCTCACGAAGAAACGGACAATCCTTAGTCCAAGACACAAGCACACAAGTTTCACAGCGCGACTTTTGCTTTATTTCCGCTCGAGTAAAAACTCGTCGAACGATTAACCGCGAAGCATGCCGTTTTCAGCCAAAATGGCAATAACAAATGACGCAAGTTATTTATTTCGAAAAAAATCGAACTTGATAAATAGACTTTCTAACAAATTGTTCAGCGATGAATTTGAGAGTTCGATTGATGTTTCTTTTTATACATGTCTGTTAAGATTTAATTAACTTTTCTTAGAAGTTTCTCAGATGGACGCTGATTGGAGCATATGTGTCTACAACAATAAAGTAGCGCAGTTTTACTTATCCAACAACGAAGAAATCTCTCACCAAGACACTCGCTGAATTATTTGCCAAGTTGTCGTTGCAGTAACGATACATTTCCCCCGAAAATTCATGAAATGTCTTAATCAAGTTTTACATGAGATATTACGGTAAAAATAATTTTATCTATAAAAATCATGATACTTTCAGTAGATTTGAATCATTTTAGTCACATTTTAACAATTTAATTATAAAATGATTATAATTCTATTTTTTTAATTGTATTTATTTTAAATTAAATAAAAATATTAGTTTTGCTAAAAGATTATTAATGAATTTAACTCTAAAGATAACACTTAATATTTTATAGTATATGTATAAATTAGCGCAAGTTACTTTAATTGATAATAATATTTATGTGCATATTCACTTGTATTCGTCTAAAGAAGATAACGGAATAACTGTTGTTGAGGAAAACAGGTCAAAACACTTTCTTTCTTATTTAAGTCTTATAAAATAATAAAACGAAGATTTAAAATTATGGTTCCATAGTGACATGAAATTTTTCCATTTTCCGTAAATACGTGGAAACTTGTGGCTAGGTTATTTTGAAAGAGAGATAGAGAAGTCGAAAAATAATTTAATGCAGAAAAAATGAGCCAAGTTAACATGAGTATGTAATGTAATAGATAGGAAAGAACCTTATATTTCAGTTGTCTGAGTATTTCACATAAAACGGGATAGCGTATATTTATCACTCTCTCTTTTTTACTTTGTCTCTCTTTTTTTCTCTGTTGCTCAATTTCTAGCAAGATGAGAAGAACGAGACACCAATAACGACACTATACTGCAGCCCCGTAGGCAAAGGCAGTTACTTGATTTTCGAGTTATAAACAGCTTTGCTCGAATAATGTTTTAATCCGTTATGAAGCAAATGGCGAGTGATCAAGTTAACTTGAAAATGCCGCGACTGCGGCGACATTGTTAAGTTGTTCGCGTTTAAGCTATCTTGATAATGGCGATTATTTTTAAGTGAATTGTTGCAAAGCGCGAAGTAGTCGAATCAAATTGTATGTTCGGATATTAAATTAGTCTTTCTGGCTTATTTGTAACGTTTAGAAAGAGTGTTCACTCATGCATTTCAATTTTAAATAATATACAACTAATTTGAAGTTTGAAATTAGTTTGATATTTCAATTTTTTGATTAGAATGAAATTTGGAGATACAGCTTCTTCAAGTATAAAGTATGTATTATTAAGACAAATTATTGTCGGCGAATGGATAAATAATAAATTGGTTTTTTCATTGTATAAATAACGTAGATAGTTGTTGTTATATAAAAAAATCAAATATAATAGAGATTTTTGTTTAGAAATGATTGTTGTATTTACTTTTAGAAAGCAGAAACGTTATCTCTTGAATTATGGATTATTCTGGAAAATCTTCTTTTCTTCGAAACACAATATCGATGTTCCGAAGAAGACAATTTTAGAAACATCGGAGTAAAGAAAGAAAATAATATTGTTGAAAATAGTGTATATATATTGCAAACTTCAAGTCATAATTTGTAACTTTCATTATTATTTGCAAAGTAATGATATATGAATTGAAACGTTTCGGTGGCACATAGCAAATAATAGATGTTATGATATTATATACAAGAAATTGGCAATCTTCTATTACATGATATTAAATTACACAGTACTTGAAAGAAATGCAGAATAAAATAAAAATTATGTGATATATCTATGGAATATATATTAATTCTGGAAAATACTTCTTCCTAAACATTATTAAGATTAAAATATTATTTTTTATTTGACACATTATTGTCATATAATATATCAATGACAAATTTGAAGTTAGTGACATTCTCAGTTACACTGATCACCATTTGATTAAGACTCGTTGGTTTAATTTCCGTTTCAATTAAATCAATGTATTATAGTTAATTTTAGCAATGATTACAGAATGTCTTACAATCCCGATTCAATTTCATCTAACGTTCAACCACACGAATATATTACTTGGAGACACAGATGTTTAATAAATCAACACTCCTTACTAGGTCATCTGGAAAAATTGACATATAAACTGATATTGAACTTGTACATTCGACGTTTTCAAATTATTTGATAATAGTTTTTCATTGACGTAGTATTTATAATTAGTCATGGTATAATTGACAGTTTGTATTTCTATATTTGTACTTCATTAATATAATATAATCCTAATTTAGTCACTTTCAGGTCTAAAGAACTTTAAATTCAATATATATTTTACTATATACGTTTTGTTAATTTCAGTGTATCTTTTGAATTATTATTTTGATTAATTTTGATTCGTTTTAGTTTCTTCATTTCTCAGATATAAATCTTATTTACATTTAGTATTATAACTTTAATATTATGTATTAATTGCTAAAACTATTTTATGCATGTCGCTTCAAGTTACGCATATTACTTAACCAAAGAAATTTAATATCTCGTTATGAGTTTCGCAAAACATAGATATGCGTTAATACCACTCGAAAAACCGACATGCAAACGAACGCTGCATACATATTTTTTAGTTTCTTTTGTTGCAATTATATTTCAATTGCCTTTCAATAATTATTCACTCTTATGGTAACCTTTTTCCTCGCATTTTGTTGTTGCAAAAAATTGGATAAATGATAAAGGGAAAAAACTTTCATATATATTTGTTATTAAAGTGCATTTTGCACTATTGCTTTTAAAGATTTTTCAATGTTTCTTTTTTAATATCAAATATATTATGTTTTTATACACTAAAACAACTGTTGGTATATTAACAGTAAGAGACTTGTGTATTTAAAATTAAAGTTTTTGTTCGTTAATGAAAACAGAAAGTTTATCTTTTAATCACTAAATTTTCTTCGCTTTATTCTAAAAAATTGTTTTAGGGATAAATACAAAGGAACTATATTCTTTAAATCTTAAGCAATGTGAAGTACATTTGTTTGATCGTTAGTGAATGGGACTTAAGACATTTTTAGTCAAGACTTCATGGATTATCACTGAAGTTTTGACTAACGGTCATCCAATCGCAGAACGAACTGAAGCACTCACGTGACGTCATGCGCTAGCTTTGATTATATTCTGAGACGTTGCTCGTTAGTCAAAACTTCAGTGATTTATCAGGAAGTTTTGACTAAATATTGCATCATATTCGTTAACTTATTGTTACTTATAAGTTTAAGAAACAAAAGTAATCAATAATTTAAATCTCATTCTACTTATGATATGTAAAAGTATTTTTGTCTAATAATAACACAATTTTAAGTAATTATAAATAAAAATCATTGAGTATTTATTCATGAAATTTTTCTTGACTTATAATATGCCAATAGTTGTTTCAGTGTAATAAAAATGTTTCTATAAAGGTTGTTCTATGATTTTATTATTTAAATATTTTTAACAATTAGTGTGTTATTTCTATATTTTTCGTATTCAATTTAAAATATGAATACAGTTAAAGATAACAATGCAGAACAGTTATAATAAAGTCATAATAATGACATAATAATAATTAAGCTATAAATTTCTGTTAAAGAGAATTACTAAATTTATCTCCGTTACGGGAGGAATTAGCGGTTTTGAGAGGAATGCTCCATCCAATGTCAATGCCTTATACAGACAACACAAGAGTATAATTAATTCTGCGTAAGTGAATATATTTAATTTATAAATAAAGGTGGATTCATTGCTTTTTACTTAATGCCTTCGCGCATACGCAAACGCATTGGCGTTTCATTTACGCGAACACAAATGTACTTTACGTAAACGCAAATGTACTTTACGCGAACGCAAGCACGGAAATGTTACGCAAAGTCCTTAAATAAAAAGCAATGAATCCAACTTAAATTTCGATAAAAATGAGCTTCTGTGAAGTAACAGTAACGGAAAGTCGACATTGAACTGATGCGTGGGGAGTGGAAATTTGATTTACAACAAGTTCGCCTAATATTCTTGTTCTATGTAATTTCAGAACAGCGAACAAGTTGAAAAAAGTTTTTTTGAAAAATGAAAACGTATTTGAAAATGTAATTTATAGTCAACGACGCGATGGAGCATTAGCATATAAAACAGCGCCGTGTCATGCGAGTGTTCAAAGTTTTCGTAAATTTCATCGAGTTATGATCCCAAACGGCGTTGTGTCTTTTGACGTTCCATCTTTGCATTTGGCGATAAATAAATAAAGGATTACGCAACGTTTTGTATTATAATTGCAATATTAATTTTTAGAAAATAAGAGATATTTAATAATAGAAAAACGTATCGTAAAATCAATATAAGTAATATTTACAATATTTGACTCTGAATATTTTCTGTTTATTTGATTGACATTAAATAAAAATAACGTCTTTTTTTGTTATGAGACTTTGTGAATGGAAATGCTTTGATATCGAATCGTCGTTTGTATTTCTTGTGTATTTTAAATTATCAGGTCATGTCATCGACAGCTTTCTGGCTATTTGTTTCAACGAATGCAATTGAATCGCCAACTTTTCCCCGTAGCAGATTACATTTCACATTCATGGAATTTCATCGCGATGCGTAAATCAAAAATTCTAAGAGCAAAGTGTCACACATGCGCAACATTCCGTTGGAATCTGTAAGTGGTAAAATGTTCGCTCTCCTGTGCATTATCTGTTGGTATTTACTCCTAAATTTGACATTTATACACATTCCCGGCATCGTTCAACGAATCGCTGAAACGACACCATACGCGCACACGTGTTTCAGACCGAATTAGAGACGTGTCACATTTCGTTTCGAAACATTTCATTGTTTTCTAGTCGTTTTATTTTGATGAAGTTGAAGGCATTTGTGCAGATTTTTTTTTTCATCTGCAATTTCATATTTTGAAATAAATGATTTCATTATTTTCAAGAGTCCTTATATACAGTTTTCAAACATCAACAGTTTGCATTATTTTGTAATTTTGAATGTTTTCATATTTTCATTTTGTAACTTTTCATTGTGAAAATAAGTATTAGTCGAAATAAAATTTTGTAGTGTAAACATTGTGAATAAAGTCAATTAAAAACTTTGCATTTCATTCGACTTATTTTAAATTCATAAGATTATGATTTTATGACATTCTCGATACATTTTCAAACACAATTCGATATAAACAGTAAAAATTCGTTTTATTATCATCGAATTAAAAATTCCAAGTTATAACTGACGCAAATCTCAATGGAAAACATTCCTGAAATGCAACGATTAATCGACAAGGTTATTCGTTGGCATGAAAAATGCACCGACAAAAATGGTTCGCAGGCCACATTAACATTTGATTTATTCCAGCAGTCGTGTTTTAATAATAAATCAATATTCGCTGCGTACTTTTAACTTTCCGTATGACCATTTACTCGCCGTAATTAACAATTTGTTTGGCCATTAGTTGATTTTAAATATCGAATAAACATGTTCGGAAGATCTTTATAATAAACACAAAAAGCAATAAATGCAATCGAATCAAAAAGACAGATCCAATGGAAAAAATAGCGAAACTAGAATAATCATTAACAGTTAATTAAAGAAAATTTTGCTGACAAAATGCTATGAAGCTTTTATTGAACACATTCGCGGCGTCGCTTGTCAAAATTATCGATTAGTTTCAATATTCGGAAGCTTCATTCACGTAAAGTTTAGTCGCCGAACGACAATTCCAGACTTTCCTTCAATGGAATGAGATAGTCGATGCTCTAGTAATAGCAATTAATTTCGGTTCAGTTTCTCTTTGTGCAATACGAATGGCAATACGAATATGAAAACGAATCCGTCAAATGCAGTTAATACCAGGCTGCCCTACGTCAACTCGTTAAGTACGATTATCGAAACGTTTCCGGATGAATTCTTCGCCGTAAGCATTACACCGTTTCGAGGTAGAGATCTTGCTGACCTACGCAGACAGTTATAGTAATAATGCGATACCATATATTATTTTGCCGCTGCGAAAAATGTTTAATCGATACAAGAATTATGATATTTCATCAAGTTTATACACATTTGTACGTATTTTTAAATTTCGTTTTTCTATCCTTCTAAATCAACAACGTTCAAATATTGTATTATTTTAACGGAATTTTTATTTCATTTCCCTTTACTGTTTACAACTGCGAAAAAGTTTTGTAATTATTTCAAGATATATTATTACATTACATAATCAATTTAGATGCATAGATATCTCCCTATCTATGCATTTATTGTACTTATAATACATTTTTTCAATATTGAATTTTGGAGTAATTCATTCTTGATATAATAATTAAAATATGATATGAAAAAATGATAATTAAATATTCGTTGATTAATTCATCAAATAATAAATAACACCATATTAAATGGTCTTGGAAAAAAGTTTATGATTGTATTATTTTGTGTAACTTTGTTGATAATAATAAAATTGATGATTTTTAAATTTATAATTTAATTCAAACTATGTATTGAATTAAAATTGTGAATTTAAAGCTTTATAAACATTATGTTTTCCTTGTATTGTATTTTTACATTTTTATAGTCGGAAGAAATATAATTGAATGGAATTATTTTATAGAAAACATATACAATTATTTTATGAAAAATTGAATGAAATATCGAACAATGTTCCGTTGTTTTATTTTGAAATCATAAAAAGTGCAATTCAAAAGAGTTTTTCATGATAAAAGTTATTTGAATTTAATGATTCAATTCTATCAATCAAAATTACAAATCTCTTTAGACACGACAATTTTCTCAATACAATATATTTTTAATTGTTTTTTATAATTAACTGAATAATCTATTACTTTATTCTTCAGACAACAATTTAGAATTTACGTAAAAGATTCGTCACAAATAAATCCAATTTGGGTCTTTAAATTTTAATTTTTTACTGAAATGTAAAAACTTAAAACAGATAAATCTTCGGAACGGACAGTTTCGGGCCAGCGAAACCCACAAGCGTGACAAACATCTTCTCTTTCAAGTTATATATCGATCGTAAAAAATTTATCTATTCCAATTGAAACGCTTTGTGTGTATATTTTGTTTAAATAAACAATTCCGGTACCTCTGAAGAATAACGCAAAAACTTGAAATATATAATTTAAATAGCTCGATTAAGTTTAATTTTTAAGAACGAAAATCATGCGTTATTTTATATTCAGTAGAAAGACAATGATTAAATAAATACACGAAATAGTTTTCTAACATAACGACTGTTCTCGAATTTATATTTTCGTATTCATGGAATATTCGCTTCTTAGGTAAAGTGCAAGGATTAAACATTAATGATTTTATAACGGCGTAATTTGTTCATTTTATTGTCAAAAAGACGGAGCTTTGAAAGAGCGCTTGTGAAATTTATTCAGCATCACACAGGAAGCGGAGAAAACTGAGCATAAATATACTGTTGTTACTTTTTGCCTTATTTTACAGCTCTTGACAATTTAAGGAGCTTTAGTTCTTTGGAATTTTCTTACATAATAAAAAAATACTCGTATGGTTGTCATTTTATTTACATTACATGCATAGAATAAATTTGATTTTCATCTCATGTTACACACATATATATATACATATATAATGGATCATTTTAACAAAGCACTTTTGTTGTAACGACAAGAGTGTTGTTGTTATGGTTAATAATAATATGCGGAGTAAACAATTGCTGATTGTTGAAGGATGATACGTAACGTCGTATCGGATAGACTGCTATCAATATATGATCAATATAACAACCAATGATTTTACTGACATTAATGCCATTGAAATGTTCGTTGGATTATTGTAATGGCATTATTGTTTCTGCGTCACATGATCGAAATAATTTGTGACACTCAGCTGTTAATGTAACGTTCGTTTAGTTGATAAACCGATAACAGCCTTACTGCGACGTAAATTATGTTTATTACATATTTCTAATACTTTATTGATATATCATGTTACTATAGTATTATTTTAGATCAATTTGGATTGATATTGAATCGAAATGTATTATATGTCATTATATGGTACACCGTTAAATACTTTGTAAATGAGCGATATGTTGCAATAGAAGATTATTCCAATTAACTACGGTCGAAATTAAACTTGAATAATGAATGAAAAATTATGCAAATGGTATATAAATTTGTTCTTATATTTTAAACGAATAATTTAGGTATTCATACCTAAATTATTCTGAAGCAATATTTTCGTCCAAATTTTGCCTCAAGCATTTAAAACAACAGTTTTGATTTCGAGCTATCACTCAACCATATAGATCCCCATTTTATTCACGAACAAAAAGTTCAGCCGTGAGGAAATACGTATTCGGACGTACACGGAATTGTTTATAATAAAATGTAGAAGTATCTTATACAGGTTTTTATTTTACTGAAATATTATCTTAGGAATTTGAAACGTTGCCGTTTATTTTCATTGTTTTTTCAAGCATAAATTATTTTATTTTTTCAACAAAAATCTCATTTGGTAAAGTGGACGCTTGCATAGAATTCCATTTCTCTTTATGAAATTCATCAAATTTCCATTCAAAAGTACCAGATTATAGTTTTTAAGACAAAATGTCTTTAGCAGGTTTACTTTTGCACAATTTTGTGTACATTTTTGAAGTTTTATATGCGTATTCTATATTTTTGTAAGATTTCAACTAAAATTCTTCAAAGTATGGAGTGTATAGAGATATAAAGGTAATTTACATGTAACAAGAATGAAATGAAATATACACGTGCCGAGAAATAAACGAGAATATTATTAAAGATAAATTATATACTCTAAATGATAATATGCATAAAATTTAAGAAAGTTTTCTTGTAATATAATATCTTTACTTTCTATGTATAAAAAAACCAACTATGTATCGTGAAAACTGAATTTACATAAAGAATTTTTAATAACGACAATAAAAGTAAGTATAGCGTCAAATATTTTGTGAGAATAAAAAAGTTCTAAACAGCGGTTTTATGATGTTTCTTCTTAAACAAATACGCATAGACGAAGCGCGTAAAACTAATGCGGTGATAGAAGATGAAAAGCGTTTTCTATATTCTCGTATGATTTTATCCTGTGCGCAACATCGTTGGACGGAGCTTATATTGCCGAGTAAGCTCCCAGTACGAGACTTTGCGCTTTCTTTTTCTTCGTATGTTCACTTTGGTGTCATTTTGTCGCCACCACGGCGACCAAAAATTGTCCGACATGAAGAAGCTAATGTGGCTGTTGAATGCGATAATGCGCTATACTTTCGAGCACGCTGGATTCTTGCATAATCAGCGCTCGAGAGCTTCACATAAATGACGTCACAAATTAGAATAAAATTTTATCGTTGAAAATGTTCACACAAACATCCTTACCCCAAATTGGTCATGAACTTTTGTAGTTTGTTATACATGCATTCGAACAAAATGATTCTGTGCACAACATTATTGTTCTTAGATTTACGAGATGATTTATAAAAGACTTTTATCATTTTTATTATTTATGTTATATATATAATAAATAAATATATATATATTAAGGTGAGTCGAAAAAAAAATTTCTTTTGGACCATGATTAAGTTGTTCCTTCTTCAAAAAAAAAAAAAAAAAAATATCTGTTCAAAGAAAATTATTTTACTATGCAAATTGCATAGGTTGCGATTAATGATATAGGAATGATATTTAAATACAATCAATGATATAGTAATACGTTCTGCGCTTAGTCAATTTGCATAATAAAATGATTTTCTTTCAACAGATTTTTTTTTCTAAAAAAGGAACAAATTAATCATGGTCCAAAAGAAATTAATTTTTTTCAACTCACTCTAATACATAAATTTATTATGTTATTTTGAAGATAAAAAGATAATGAGATAAAAAGTTAATTTATTCTGTAATAATAAAACAACAAAACATGTTATTAATGAAAAAATCGCAAAAATTACACAAATGAAATGTATAAAAATATAAATCTTCTTATAAACAACAAAATGCGATGTACGTGAGTTTGTAAAACTTTTTGAGACTTTGCAGTGTTTTTGATCTATGGAAGTGCATAACGCGTGCGAGTAAAATTTATATTTATGTTGAAACATTGGTATTGCAAAAGAGACCATATTTTTATAATATAAAAAAAAATTATGGACTTATCGAAAATAATACGTTCATATTATATCAAATACTGATAATGATATATCACTTATTACTCAACTTTAATTTCGTTTATTTATGTTTGCAACATTTATTTTTTAAATCAAAACCTCAGTATAAAATATATATATAATATATATGTTGTCGAAATAATTTTCTTGATTATTTTATGCTGTTTATTTAAATATGTTTCATTTCATTACAATTATAATTACAATTATAATTCGCTTGAATATCTCATTTTGAAATTCATATTCCAAAATTCACGACTGAGTCTCTCTAGACATAGACGCAGCTATAGTGCGACCAACTATATGCAAATTAAACTCTGGCATATTACTGCGCCGACAAGTTTTTTCAATCAGAGTATTACTAGTAAAATTGTTATACGATAGTGGTTTATCATCGAATGAAAAAAAAAAACCTTAAAACGTCGAGTTTTGTGGATCAATCTATTTAATGGATTGTTGGATGACAAACGTTTCATCAAAATATCAAACATTGAATTGTCAACTAAAGGAAGAAAAAGGTAGATGATAAAAAAATTACCCAACCGAAATCTGATAAAAAATGAATAAAAGTTAGGAAACTATGAAATATTTGTTCCGAATTCTGATGTATTAATTCAATATATGAAATGTCAAAAGAGTCGAAATAATTTCTCATTAATAAATTTAATTAATTCGATCGTCTAATATGTGCAACGAATATTTCGTGAGAATTCCATCAGCATTTTACATTATATACATTTCCCGGTTTACTAAAATTATTTTGTATATCAAATATAATATAATGATGATATTTTCCGTGCATACAATATTAACTGTTGAGATTTTAAATATTGAAAGCTAACATTATCCAAAAGACTTTTATCATTAGTCGATAAACCAGAATGTCATAAACTAAATTTTGTTAAGGTGATTCTTCAGCCGAATTCGCTGTTTCTCTCTTTCACTAATAACGACACTATTAGCTCTATCCTTGTTACTCTTTCATATTTGAAGAATCATCTTAACTAACGTACACTAATGATGTTCTTTCACTTTTACAATGAAATTGTATTCATATCATGATTCAATAATTTGTTGACATATAGTATGAGTATTTTAATTTAGTATTGATAAATATTTTAGTAAAAAGGTTGTTTATATTGTTTTATAATTTCTAGAATTTAAATACTATGATACTTTTTAAGCTTTTGTTTTTAAGATGTTATATTAAATAAAACAAATTTTGTAACTAATATCGAACAAATGTAATTTTCAAATTAAGAGTTTTTTTATAAACATTGAAAAGCAGAAAAAATATTTTGTTGTAAAGAAAAGAATGCTTTGTTTCTTCAAATGGGACATTTTCATTGATTTTCGATACAATAAATTATTAACATATTTTACACGATGCAACCTTTATTAAATTATACTAATGATTATTTTTTTAAGAAGAAATAATCATCTTGAATTATTTAATAACGAATTAATGTTTAATTAAGCCATGGAAGCGCATTAATTCTTTCGATTAACAATTTTTTTCAAACCATTAATTTTATATTAAAGTTACTTTTGTGGGTCATGTTATAAAAAGAGCATTCGTTTGTGCAAATGAATTTCGACGTTGCAAAGAAGTAGAATAGTCAGAACAAAAAGAACACTCGAAGTTAAAGTAAAGGATGTCACATTGAAGAATACCCGATCGAATTACGACTTGCGAAAGACAGTGAAAGAAACGTATACGTTGAATTTGCAACGAAGATATCGATGAATTTCTTGATTATACTAACTTTCACACAAACTTATTAGGAAGCCGGCATGTTTTCTTGGAAAATAAAATCTATTGTGGATTAATTCATTGAATTGTAGGAATAATTTAATCGCACTCGTTTTATTATCGGATCTGTTGTTGACTTTGTTGGTATTATTATAAGTCTTTTGGCAAACAAAAAAAAATAAATAAATAAATAAAACGTCGGAACTTAAGGATTATATAAAATCTTTGGAAATAAATTGCACATGAAATGTCGTCTTCATTGGATAAAAATTCCTTGGTTGAGAAAATTATATATAAACTCTACTGCAAGAGATTTAAAAAGTGATAAATGCAGCGAAATTCTTCGGGAAATCTTCGGGAAAAAATCTTCAAAAGGAAATAAATCATTAACGAAAATAAATGAGCATGTAGTTCATAGATTTCGTTACTGAATCTTTACATGAATAAATCTCAAGTTTGCAGGCAAAAGAGGATAATAGTAAAATATAAAATACTTTTTTTCTTCACTTGGGTTTTATATTATATCTCGGATGAGTGCTACATTAAAATAGAATACATTTTAGATAAGACTGCTTATCTTTTTTGATAAAAATAGAAAATGTTTTCATAAAGGACTTTGCGATGAACTGTCTAATACGAATATATCTGTGCAGTTTTATGTACGTAGACGTATATGCACTTCCCTTGGAATCTTCAAACAAACTTTTCCATGATTCATGAGTCTGAAATTCATTGTCTTGTATTGGCCATTCATTTGCATTAATATCATAAATTAAAATGTAATTCAGACAGCAGTGAATGAGAAGTAATATTTAATTGTATGTATAATACGTTTGAATTTCTTTTACACTTCAATTTTCAAGTTTTTTAGAAGACACTTTCGTAGAATTAGAGAAGATAATGAAAGAGAAAAGTAGCTGCAAAATTGCAACTTTCAGTTCAAATTAAGTATGGAAATTTAAACAATTCTGATTAGAAACTTATTTGCTCAACTTTTTTAAATATGGAAATAAAAATGAAAAAAGAATCTCCATTTGACAGTTAAAATATTAAGATCTGTATTATTATGGAAAAAGTGATTGAACTCAACTTATTTGTTAATTTCACGTGAAAGATTAATGTCATTTCAACTGACATTTTTCATTTATAAACATGAAATATTGATTTTCGAATATGACAGAGGTACGCAAGTATAATAGTTGTGATAAAACGCAATATTAATTTCAGAATGTACGAAAATCAATGAAAAGTATTTGAGGACGTTTGATGAATGTCAAACAGTTTTAGAGTGTGTCGAAAGGATCGACATAATGCTTAAGTGGAAATACCAAAAGAAGCTTACAGATTCACAAGAGTGATTGCCATTTTTTATCTCAACAACTAAAGTATCACTGTTTACATATAATTTATTAAAGACCTACCCAGGTAATTTGCAAATTAAAACATTGCTCTCATCACTTGGTGCAAATTTACGCATTCAAAAAGCATACAGTTATTCCGAAATACATGCACCCTCTATGCTTGATGTCTTACGCACAAAGACCCCGGAGTCATTTGTTGGTTTTTGTAATCTTTATTCAGTGTGACAGGAAGATGGAAATGTTTCCGCTTCGTTAAATTTTATGTATGTTTCGTATGTTTAGTTACGAGTTCCGTTGTTTCTGTTTGTAACACTTTTTGATTATACAGGACTAACATTGCTCGAATTACAGAATGTTATTTAAAATAGAATGAAACGTTACAAAAAATTGGCGATTTTGCCAGAATTACATTGTTACGTATAATAAAGTATTTATTACTATGATATAGAATGGCATTTGTAATTATAAGCCAAAAAATTGGCAAAATTTTTCCCTAAGTGCTATAAATCTGAAGCATAGTAATTGTCCTGAATAGATATTTTTGTTCTGAAAATATATGAAAATTCTTGAATATGGAGAAATCATTTTCTCTTTACGAAAAAGAAATGTATCTTTTTCCAGTTTTTTCTTAATTTTTTTACAAGAACTTCGTGATACAAGCAAGATAGTCAAGTTCCATCAGCAAAATTTATGTCAAACGTTACAATTATGTGAACATGGCTAATGTTTAATTTGATAGCGCACTAGTCCATAATGTCGTTATAAATATGGACAAAATATCGCTGCGGCTAATCCATCGTCATGCAAAACGCCTGAAATTCTTATCTAACCTAACGTGAAAAGAATAGCGATAAAAATGCACAATTTCTGAGCGAGGTAAATTGCGCGAGTTAAATATAAAAGGCAGAAGTGCACTTTTTCTCGACAGGCGTTTTATTCCGTTCACGTCTACCGTTGAAATAATAGCATAATACAGATAACTGAATTGCCGTTTGTGCGCGCGTATAGAGTTATACCTCGAAGTCTTGTCGTCTCTATCAGAAAGAATACCCTTGACGATAAAACGAAGTCTTGGCGCGATGTTCGACTGGCGTCCAATGTTTATTGAGAAATCCAGTGGAAAGCGCACGACTGGACACATATATATATATGTATATATAGTCGTGCGCTACATATATACATATATATATATATAATGTCGTTTTCTTCCTGAATTATACATAACGCGTATACCAATTGCTATATTTGAATTTAACAAGAAGTATTCATGTTAAGATTGTAATACTCACTGGTAGGAGTTACATCGTCCCGACTTGTCAAGATATCATTCACAACGTGGACCGGACGAATATATCAAGACTCGTATAAGGGTTTTAACGGTGTGTCATCTCTGCCTTCACGTTTACACAGATGGGCGCTCGTAAAAAGGCTTTATGCCATGCACAGATTTCTGATTAATATTTATCGACATTTACGTTCTAATATGTGTCACTCAATTTTCTTTGTTTAAAGTCACACGAGTTTTTACAGTTTAAAAAAAGTTATTTTTCAGCACAAGTGATTTAATTACAAAGTTATAAGAAAGAAAATTAATTGGTTAATAAACGATTATATTAATAAGAATAAGTAAAAACCTGAATATTATTTATTTATATTTTAAAGATACTTGTTCTTAAAAGTTGAATTTAATATTGATTTTGTATACGAATAAAGTTTTGATATCGCAAAAAAATCAACATTGCACGATGGAATTCTATCCTTCGCGAAAGAACGCTAATCGACGTTTTCATCATTTTACGAATTTTCGATATAACTAAACTTGGAAGATTTTTCATGACAGTGGAAAAATAACACGATTTCATTGGACCATTAAAAATGATTTATAGTTTCAATATTGCTGAATGCGATACAAAACATGTCATACTGAAGTGTTACATCTGATTTGACAGGTTTCACTGAAAAACATTCTATGAAGAAAAATGCACTTAAACATTTATTTAAATGCATGACAACATGTAAAATGCATTGTATTTTATTAAAACACAAAAAATGCATATTTATCGATTTACATTTTCATTAAAAAATAAGTATTTGATTTACTATATCAGTTTCTTTTAGTTTTATCTAATGTAACTAATATATATAAATATGAAAGTATGTTTGTTTGTTTGTTTATTTATTTGTTTGTTTGTTTGTTTGTTCGAGCATCACACAAAATCTACGGAACTGATTTTGTTCAAATTTGCTAAAACATCCTCTAAAGTGCCTTAGGCTATATAAAAGTGCGATATATAAAGTAGTTTAAAAAAAAATTTGTTTTCCGATTTTGGACCCCCCCCCTTTAGGCGGTTGTCAAATATAGGCCCAATAAGGCCAAATATGGTTCCAATAAGGCATCCTGATTGTTGAATCCGGCTATTACACTTATGTCACGCCAGGCATTGATATGGCCTGATAGAAATTTCGTATAATGGTATTCCACTGCAAAACCAAATCAAGGCCAAGTTTATCCACGTCATGGTTATTGTGGATTGTTCCATCGGGTGCTGACCAGGTAACCATGCCGTAGCCATACCTTGCTTCTTGATAGTCGTTATACTGTTCGTTATTCCCAAGTTTAAAAAAACCCTAGGGAATATAGCCCTAGGCTACAAAAGTGTCGTCGGCTTTATATTTGTGCGATACATACATTTGATGTTGAGAAATAGTATATTTTGCAATAAGGGCCTCGTGCCCATGTTACAAATATGATTTTTCGTTTTAACCTGTACGTGAAATGTCACTTTTCTCTCTGTGGCGGTGCGCGAAGTCTTACTTCGCTCCCTAGGTTGCTCTTCGCGCTTTAGGGAACGAAGTAATACTTCGCCCGCCGCTTCACAGGGAGCGAAGTGACACTTCGCGTGCAGGTTAGACGAAAAAGGAATTTTTATGTTATAGCTTCATCACTTCAGGGGGGGGGTGTTATAGGAATGCCAAGGAATTCATAGGCAGATCATAGGGGTAATTAGGAGGGGTTCACAGGGTAGTCATTGGGAGCCCTTAGAGGATCCATAGAAGTATCTCGGTTGGAACTAGGGATTTAGTCAGGACTCATACATCTTCATTATTTGAATATTTGTATTCAGAATATAAAACTATAATTTCAACAAATTTTATTTAGAAAATAAACTGCTATTCAATATTCGAAATGTAATTTCTACAACTTTTATAAATTGCTTCATGGCATTATGGATTAGCGTAAACAACAAGAATTTTTTTTCATTCAATATGAATATAATTATTTAGTATTTCATTCCGTTTTTCCATATGTATATCTCAATATTTGAATATTACTAAAAAGTGCGCAATATAAATATTTATTCCGGTTTAACTTATTGCAATGACATATTTAATTGAAGCAAAATTAATAAATATGTATACACATTATTTTCGCTGAAAATTCTAATATAAATTTTCAGCAGTTAATTTATTTAAATTTTACATGATCATTTCAAATATTTTACAAATATTTCTCCCATTATTTTTCTCTATAATACATAATATGTCATATTTATTTCATATTACTGTTACACACGTATAATTGTAATACATGTGTGAAAAAATCGAAAACACTCATCACGGAAATAAGGCGTGTGTTGTATTCCATCGCGTTTTTTGTATCGCATGAATAAACAAATAAAAGTAGAATTTGATTGAAAGAGGAAGCGGATAATCCAAGTGAACTTTCGATAAGACAACATCTGGCGGCAAAATGCAAAATCCGCGATACAGATGTCTGTAATGTAAGCTAATTTGGTTGAAATTTGGCAGACAAAAAGGCCCCTGATGAGAACGCCAACTTTGCAATGAGAAAAAGTCGGTCATGCGTCGGTGAAGTAGGGTAAAGAGTCATTAACAAACGTGCATGAAAGCTCTCTCTCGTCGCTAACGATCGACATAGCCTTCTGGCTGGGATATAGTTGCGCACTTGTACTATTACTATTACTACTACTACTACCATCGTCAACATTTTGTCCTTTTTCAAAGCATCTATCTGTCGCGATTTGCACATCACTAACTTCACATTTAAAACGTACAATTCAAACATTGTTACGGAACTTGGCTTGGAGTTTCGACGAGATTAATATCGAATTATTTTTTGTTGTTGTTAAAAGTAAACCAGTTTGGCACGCGACACATACGTCTCAAAACGCAGATTTATAATTTACATCCTGATCGTACTTTACCTTGGCACGTGTTTGTCCATGCAGGACTTGTCTTGTTATGTGAATCCAAAACTTTTACTTTTCCGTTTGAATTTATGATGACTTTTAATAAAATCAAGTATCGCTTTCGCTGTTTTTCGAGTATTTTCTCAGCCGTGCCATATGCATATGTATGAAAAAGAGACCGACAATGAAACAGAAAGGAAAAAGGAGAAAAAAGCTATATACGCAGAATGGGAATAAAAATGAGAACACAATGCACTCTGCGACGTGTAAAATTGGCGAAATAATTGCTTCGTATCGCGCGCCATCTTTATGGGTACAGATGTACGATCACGTTGTGAATTTTGCGCGATTTAAATATTTTTCTCTATTTACGAAGTTGTTATTCTACGGCTGACGTTATTCGGGTTAAAATGTGAAATATTTTGCTACGGAAAAACCATGTCAAGTATTTGGAGAAGAAGGAATATCTTATAAGACGTTGTTGTTGTTGTTTGAAATCCTCTTTGCCTTTGCAGACCTACTTTTTGATAATAAAATACCGATCAATCAAATGTTTTTTTTATTATATTTAATTAGCTTAGTACAGATCAGACAATTGCGAATGATATAATTGACATTAATGATTACTGGAACTTGAACTAATTGGTATATTGATTACTATTGATGTGCATATCACTAATTATCATGAATGGTAATTAATGATTTACACTTTTATGATTATTAGTCAAACTTTTTTATTTTTATTTTACTATTTTTCAAATATTATACTTTATTTTGCCATAAATTTTATTCGCTTTTTATAATAATTAATTATTATTGACTAGTTTTTTATGATAATCTTATATATTGCTTGTAATGATGTTTAATGAAAAGTCACTTATAGAAGGAAAATTATATATCTGTATTTTATATCTCTATAATTATATGTAATTAAAGAGCAACATGTATTTATTTTAAATATAAATGGGAATATCTTGTAATATAAACAACTCCAATAACATCATAAATATATAAAAATAATAAAATATAAAAACATATATGTTTATAAAATGAAATGCTCACATCTATGCGACTTTTGAACTCAAAGTCGTATTTGCTATCATGCTACTTACTTCGTTTCCTCCTGATCATCTTCGTCGTCTTCGGAATCGAAAAACGCGTCATCATCTTCGGAATCCACTCCCGTGTCAGACCTCATTCGCCGATGTTGCGCTACTCGCGATTTTGGAATAACTATGTCACTGCAATACATAAACGATAAGCGAATTAATGCAAATTAGTAAAACATGCAAAAGTTTATCACAATTCTCCAAGAAGCAAGATTAAAAAATTGATTAGACAATATTTCTTTCGTGAACTTTTTAATCACTTATATTTCAAATACATTATTTATTGATTAATTGTAATTTCATATATAAATGTTTATTATTAGATTTAATAATTATCACAATGGAGATATCATTAATAAACTTTATAATCATTTGAATGATTGTTAAGAGTCATCAATGATTAAGTCAATATTTATGATATTCCGGTGATGATAGATTTATGATATCTATCTATATATATATACATTAAGTGTGATGAAAATTGGCTTCGCTATTAAGAGAACTGTTCTAATAACTTGAACAATAAATAGATTCTCGCGAGGATCAAACAAAGTGAATACGTTAAAAAACGTTTTTCGAGTGTGACATTTACTAGAACAGAAATTCGATATTTATAACATAGTAGTAATCCGCTTGTAGTCATTTTGTGATCTCCACTAATATTCTAATCGGAATTAGAATCGTTATTAAAGAGTCAACATTTTTTCAAACGTTACGTAATTCTCTTCTGTTTTATCCAATTTGATAATTTTATTTGTTAAGCAATGTATTTTGTAAATTGCTTAACTTTTGTTTTATTTTGTTATACAAAAGGATGAAAGCTAAAGAGATAATGTATGTAAGTTTTTCATCAACATAATTATATTTTAAAAAGCTAACGTAAATTAAATATATTTGAAATAACAACATACAACTTGCATGAGATTCCACTTCCTCAGTTAATCTTGAGTAATAAGTTTATCCAGAACGCCAAGTTTTATTAATTTATCGTGCGTCTTTGGGATGAGATGAGAGTGCACTTCTCGTATACAATTTGCGCAAGAAAATACAACTGTATGGTAAACACGCGTTGCTTAATCGCACTATTATTATTAGTGATCATCAAATTCTTATTAAGGCAAGTTGTGCATCGCGTGTTTCTATTTTCAGAGAAATTTCGTATGAATTGCAGGTAGTGCATTTAAGCTCGATTAAGTTTCTGCGTGTAGAGAAAAACTTTTAATAATGAGTTGTAACATGTTACAATGATAATAATAATGTCATTGAATGTATATATTTTTGATAAAATATGTGCTTTTACATGTTTGTTTGAATATAACATAAATAAAATAGGTTCTTTGAAGAATGAAAAGTAAAATTTTACACAAGAAAATAAAAGTCATGATTCGCAAAAAATGGAAATGGAGAAATGGAAATGATGATTGAAGGCATACAAAAATGGAAGGTATGCTTCATCAATAGTCGAAATTGAAAGTAGTTGATTAATATTTTTTCAACATTTAGAAGATATATTTTACACAAAAAATAGTAATAAAAAAGTTAATTGAATATCGTCTGGTTAATCTTCTAGAGGAAAATGAAATCGCAATTACAATGTTCAATGTAACTTTTATTAAGTATTTCTTTCATTATTACACATCTTAATTGGAAGCAAATGCATGTATTTCATAAAATGGAAATTACAATGATCAAAAATAGTGAAATAATATATAAATGATTATATTGTTTCAAAATTTCAATTTTTTAGTAAGAACTAATAAAATACTATACTAAAAAACTTTGACATGAATATATTTAACGATATATAAATTGATTTGTTTACTCTTCAAATAATAAATTTATTAATACATTTTAATTTGTTTCTATGAATTATGTATTTTTTCATTCAAAAAGGTAAAAAAAAAAGATTATATTCGTTTATTTATGCCACAATATTCACACAGTATTCACAAAGTCAATAATTCTTCATAAAATTATATTCTGCGTGTGTGTATACATATAAATAATCAAATTTTCTTTTTCTATAACTTCGAAAGATAGCAATATGCTAGAATTGAATTTTAAGATCTTGTTTCAACCTGGTTTCTTATCTTTGAAAAAACAAACGAATATGGCGTATCGAACTGTCCATATTCTAAGATTTTTCAAAGTTTAGTTGCACTTGTATATTTTTTTTAATGAGACACGTATTTCTATGTATCCAAAATAGAAAAAATAATTACCTATTTTTATTTTTCAAATCATTTTTTTAAGGCAGAATATATAATACTTCAACAGAACTATTTTATAAGCTAAAATAACAATTAAAAAAATGAAGAAAAATATTTCTTAAAAATAAAAACATAGTCACTTTTATGAATGTATGGAATTACTTAAAAAACTTATGTTAACAAGATCGTTTTTGTGAACGCACTGTAATTTTAAAAATGCGTTTTACAAAATTGAAACTTATAAATTTATTATAAGGTAATACTCTGCACATGAGAGATATTAATATTTACCCTGACTTGTGTAATTCTTTCTTTGAAACACACACCGCCGTAAAAGAATTTTCAAGCAGACAAAGTTCTTTCTTCTTGCAATTTAGCGGTCGACACAGTTCACCTGAAACATTCAAAAGAAATATATGCATTATATTTGCATTGGTAAATGAAATGAATTAACTTTATTCAATGTGAAAAAGCTTTTGGTTATTTTGAAAATCAGAAAATGTACTTCCAAATGTCTTTCAATATTTTTTTTTTAATATTTACTGGAATTCTTTTTTGATAAGTTTTTATAAAAACGATAATTGGCCATGCTTATTTGATTAATTAATTCATAATCAGCGTTTATTATAATAAAAAAAATTTAGAGAGTGAGCTATAGCTCACTCTCTAAATTTGAATAAGTGCATAGTCGTCCTCTTATTCAAATATGTGCACATATACTTATAATAAGTGAATATTCACTTGTGGCAAAGTTTTAAGTCGCCCACTTATTGCTTATAAGTGAATATACACTTAGAATGAGTGAAATTTCACATATTCAAATTTATAGAGCAATGGATTAAAAAATGTTACAATTAGAGGAATGTGATAATATTTTTTACTTTCATAATGTTTTAAACATTCAATAAATATTGAACATTGTTTTTGTATAAAAACATATTCAATATTTAAATTTTATTATTTCACATATTTCAACTTGCACTATTTTAATGTTATATTGTTAAAAGTTGCCGTTATACATTTAATAACTAATATTAACAAAACTTGTTCTTTTACTTCATTTTTATATATTCCATTTCATAAATTTCTTATTACTTAGAATGATTTTTATTGAATATTTTGAATTGAATATATAAATGATTATATATAGTTATATAAAGTTATATATATTGTAATTATGTAAAAATGGAATATGCAACATTCAGAATATAATAATTTATTTATGTCTAAATTATGTTCATTAGGAACTGCTTATATCAGTTAGCAAATTTAGCAAGTTAGCAAAATAGCAATATTTTTGATTGTGTAAATTACTTTATTGCTGAGACTGAATTTAGTATATTCACATAGTTAAAATTTTGCAATTCACGTAACTCAAATCATTATAGTTAACTAAAACCTCATTAGCAAGTATTCAAAGTCAATTATGGTTTGACTTGATAATTATTTGTTTAAACAAATAATAATGAAATCGTGTTAAACGAGGTATAATATCTTGTTAGAATAACGATAAAAATAAAAATATTTTTATATTATATTATAAGCGATATGATAAAAATATAATACTGAAATTTATCTTGAGATGGAACTGTGACATTTTTTAACAATTAGGCCAGTATATTCTTCTTTAAGTATTTAATAAAAAATGCATTTTTATACTTATTTAATGTTTTTTCTATAAAAGAAACTGCAGACTATATATTTGTTTATGAGACAAGACAATTCATAATTAGAAAAACATACGAAGAAATTCAGTGTACGGAAAACGAGTTAATGCAAAATTTGTGCCCAGAGCAAACGGAGGCCGCAAATCCGCCACTTCCTCGCAAAAATAATCCTCTTCAAGTGTCTCCTTCTGCATACAAGCGCACTTATGACAACCATAAATTTAAAGCCAACGCTGTTTAACAATGCATACAAACACATATACTGACACATCACCGGTAGTTTTGGTCGCGCAGAGGCATAAACTACAATTGCAGTTGTCTCGCACGCAGATGCTGATTCAGCGTCTTTTATTTTCCGCCCAAAACTCACGTCGCTCATTGGATAACATCCAACATGGGTACGAAAACGTTTGATTCGCTTAATCCATCGAGCATCTTTGCGTTCATTTTGCTTTTTGCTTGTATTCTCTTAATCCATCGCAGTGCGGTGACGAAGAGTAGACAGAAACAGACGAAAAGTGCGTCCCTGGATCGATGCCCTGAGAATGGCGCCATCCTCGGGGCATGTTTCATTTCTGAGTATTGATAACGATGGATGAAATCAAAATCGGACTTTCGAAGGGCTTCCTGCGACGCAGTCATTTGATTGCCTATCGCTTCGTTGGTCGCGATGTTCAACTCACAGATCGTTCAATGCGAGATCCAATCTCAGAAGAAGCTTAATCAGCATATTTGAACTTCAAACATCAGTTTTCATAGCTGCATTTGCGAATAAATGTACATTCGGGAAAACGTTTTATACAAAACTCAGACAAACTGTGTAAGCGCTTAAATCTTATATTTTTAATCCTGGCAGGATCGCCAAAATTTAGATTTTACGTTGACGCAGGAGATGATTAAATGGAATTATATTAGATTAAGAAATTCAAAATTAAGTATTTAGTGATATTATTTTAAATATAGAGTATTTAGAAAACTATAATATATTACAAATAGAAAATTATTACATTAAAGATAGAAAAATAAAGATAGATAAATTAGAAATGAATTGAATGGTTTGCTTATTAGAGGCAATGATGTATGAAATGGCATATGTTATTCAAGAGATATAGTGACAAAAATGATGTTTTGTCAAAGCAAAATATTATAATGTGGTGTATCAGGTCAATATAATGTAAATATATAAAACAAATTATGATATAAGAAGATACAGAATAAATAATACTGTTATCAGTGTTTTTATAACATACGTTCATACAAATATTTGTTTTCTACATGAAAAGACAACAATGATCACCATCCAGAGTACAGCAATTATAGTATTAAATGCTAAAAGATATAGGGATATGATATGAAAAATGTGACAAGCAATTTATTTGAACTAAATATCAATATTTACTGTGACAAATGTTTATAACACAAGTAAAGGTGTCTGCAAATATGTGTACTATAAATAAAAAGTAAAATGAAATAGAATTTGAATTGAAACGAAATAATTAACACCATTTTTTAAACAATCCATGTGTATTATATAAACAAACATACATACGTTGTTAAAAAATAGTTACATAAAAATCATGCAATGTTTACGGAAATGAATAAATGAATGAAATAGAGAGAAAAGATTGTTTTTTTTGTTCTGCATCAATGAAAATAGTTTGCAATTGGCGTGGAGAAAAAAAGGATCCGATTTGGATTAGGTGTTGATGGCTTTTCAAAGACGATGATTACTCTGTCGATGGTCTTAGACATCGGACGATCTCAAATTGCACCAAGCACCGCGAAAATCTGATCTATAGTAGTGGCTCAATTCAGCCCGAAAGATTTTCGATGCGCGCCAGAGTAATATGCCTTGAAATCGAAAAATCGTACGGCCCAAGGGCTTCGACCGAAAATTAATTTAACTTAGAAGCGAGACAAAATGCCAGTGGATTGACATTACAGAAATATCGATTTTCCTCGAAATAATTGCTGGCTTCTCATACTTTTAGTAGAATTATTTCAACAGATCGATTTTGCAATAAGGAAATTAAGTTATTTTCATCAATAAGGATATCTCGTATGAGTTGAATGATAACATCATAAATTTGATTCTGAAATTGAAAATAGAAATGAAATATGAAGATTTTATTTCATGATTTTTTGTATTTTGGACAATTTGAAAGAAATGAAAATAAATTATTGAAAATGCACGATATATTTAGTAATCCACCAATTCAATTTTCTTAAAAGTGATTAACAATTTTGAGCTAAGAAAACCACTACAGATTTTTTGCTGGAAAGTTTAGAATCCATTATTTAATTATGAATCTGATTATTATACAAGTAATCTGTTTCATTAAATAATTAAACAAATTGAATTGATCAAAACTTGTTCATTTGACAAAAAACTTTGTGGAAAACGAATTTTAATTTTCCTTCGTCCATTGTCATACATCTTTTTCTAGAAATTGTAACTGATTAAAAATCGATGTCCAATTACTTTTGTGAATTAAATGTTCGCGGAAGTGGATTGAAAATGCTGACATAGTACTTTTATAATTCGCAATTACATGACTCGGAATTTGAAATGAACATACGTGTGTTCGTTCAGTTACTATTGAATTTTCAAAAGAATTATTTGATAGAAAATATTTATATGTATATACACATACACATACATGGACGATATGAGTCGTTGAAAATATTATTTTTATAAGTTGCTAGTCATCATTAAGGGGGAATTTAGCTTTAAAAATTTATGTACCAAAAGTCTATGAGAATTCAATGCATTTGTAGCAGTTTTTGTTGAATAGAGATAAAGAACACAATGCGTTTGCATCAATGATTCTGGGGTTAAGATGAGTTTCATGGTGCTTTTGGTTCACTGATTGTCAAAGCAAGATAGAGGAAAATACTTACACGACAATTTTACGAAACACTTCAAAGAACCTCTATAAAATGCTTTTGCCATTAAATTATCATAACTATTTCTTCGAAATTAAATTTTTATTTACATTCGTCTTCTAAATTTTTTCTGTTGATTTATTCATTTCATGATTTCTGGCATGTTTTTATCAATATCTTTTATTATATTATTATATGTTATCATAACAGTTTTCTTTAAAATAAAAAAAGAGAAATTTCATACTTTCTTATTGGCTAAAATACAATTTTTCATGCTACATTTTTTCATACTTCTAAAATATATTTTAGTATATGCATGAGTAAATATATATTTTTCTCTAAATAAAAATATGATTATACATATAATGAATAAATAATTATAAGAATTTAATAATTTTTCAATTTTAATTTAAATTATCACCAATGCTTGGGACTGCTTCAACGAAGGATGTTGAAGAATTTTCTAGCATATATCTTGCAAGTTAAAAGCATAAAATTATTCATGATTGCGCCTTATTTTGCATAACCATACAAAATTTAGGTCCGCGCTTATACGAAACTTTGTGTACAAGTACAAATGAGTTAGAATAGAGGGTGCAGATTAGAGCGGCAGCAACTGTCGTTGAGTTCCCAGTTAATTGCATTTTATTCATGATATTCAATTTCCATTAATATGAATTTTTGCAGGTCTTTCGAATTTTATTTTTAAATTAATTATCCTAATTTGACATTAATTCAAAAAATTGCATTAACGCGACATTCTTGTTTACATTGTTGGACATGATGACAAACTCATTTCATTTGTTTAGAGTAATTTGTATACAAACATTGTATCAAGTAGATTTATTGAAGTGCTTATTGTTTCTAATTTCCAAGAAAACTATTATCTTAAGTACATATTCAATAAAAGGTTATTTTAATTAAATAGAATTTATGATGGACATAGTTACCCTGTAAACACGAATTCACCAATAAACCCCGAAAGCTGCGTCTCACGAATTCCACGATTCGCACACAATTTTTGAATTCGTTTATTGAACAATTATTACCCAATCAGTATAAATTATATTAAATATATTATATATATTTTTCTAAAAATTATTTCATTACTCAACATTTTGAATGAAACAGATGTGTATATATTGTTTTTTTTGCTTACTCAATATTAAATTACAATCAAAGAAGTTAAATTACAGTACAAAAAGGGTATAGAAGGGTCTCCATTTCAATTCAAATATTTTAATATACTATTATTATAAATTCTAAATTTAGTGAATAGCCTGTGCAACATTTAAAGTTAGCTATTATCGATAGCTTAATAAATTGTTATGGATTCTCTGACTTCTGATTGGTCATTACATTAAAATTAGAAATATTAAAAACAAAAATAAATGTCAAATCATACAAGTTAAATTGACGATCGTCAATATCGGTCAAATATGTTTAATACGGGTTACGTGCTATTTCATTCAAAATAATATAACATCTAAATAATTCTTTCAAATAAGTTTATTTATTTCATTTTTATGACGCTTTAATGATAAAGGAGGTCATATTTTTACATTTGAAAACTCAAAAGTGACGCGCGAAGCGTACTCTTAAAACTAGTTTAAAACAAAATAGTAAATACTAATAAGAACAGAAGTATTTTATTTCATATATAAAATGACAGATAGAAATTATGTTGACTTTGTAATTTACAGTATTAATGAAATATTTAGCAATAAAAATTATAAAAAACTCACAATTTTTTATAAAATATAGTTTAAAATGAAAATTTTATTATATATTACTTCTGAATTATATGTTATTTATTGTTTTCTTGATACACACACACACATTCATATAACACACAACAGTGTACGAATTGGTAAATTATTAGCCATTTTTACATTAAAAGATTTGGTGTAAAATTTTGAAATTCTTGAAACGCAGTTATTTTGGAGAAATATAGGGCGCTTTTCATGATCGCGATGTATTTACAGGGTACTGTCAGATCAAACTCTAAATATTTGTAAAATTAGTTATGTACATTTTATAACATATATATGTTCTAAGTACATACATACATATATATATATAATTACTATACGGAGATAAATTAGAGATTGAATATTAAATTAAACTGCAATTTCGTAAGCTATATGACATATTGAAATCGCATTTCACAAATATAGTGATATTTTACATATATTTATCGATTGCCCTCAAATTTCTACTTGAAAAACCACAGTTTGCAATGCTAAATCAAATTTAAGTTTTAATTTTTTTAATTTCTTGCAAGTGTGCATTAATAAATATACAAATTAAATTGTATAATTTTATCGGTTATCATAAATACATATTTACACAAATTAATGTATTTACTAAAATGATTTGTTTAATTATTTTCTTATATAACTTTAATTCGCGTATATGTAACAAGAAGCTTTTTTCGATTAGAAATTTTGAATTTAATTTCATTTTTTACATCATAATATAACTTTTTATCAGAAAAGGCTAAGCAGTGACTTTATCGCAGCTTTATGCAGACGATGGATATGTTCTATTGATAATTTCTAGCGAAACTTTTTTGTAGTGGAAATTAAAAGTAAGTTTAGGGATTGAACAATCTGAAAATTTTACACACAAACAAGTTTTTAACTCCTTTATGAACAAAATAGAATATATTTTATATTACTGAATCACTTTGTATTCTTACTTTGTATTTTACTCCATTTCATATTAAATTATAAACTTTCCTTTTATTATAACAAATTATATTATAAACTTGTAATAAAATGTATACCTTTGTTTTTCTTATAATTTTCTATGAAGTAAGAAATTGTATTGCATTGTATTCAATTAGTTACAATGATTTTGAAAATGTATAATTGTTTCATTTTCTTTGAATTTTACTATTAGTATTTTATTAACCCATCAATTCGTATTAATACATAAACACAAAATCAGACGTAAAATACGAAATGTTTGAATTGAATTTTCGACATTAACCCGAATGCCTTCCCATACATTGCCGCATAAACCAGTTCACGAGCGTTGTTTAAGCTATCAACTTTCGAACATAGTATGCAGCATTCTCTACGATTTTATATAAATATAAATTTCGTATCAAAATAGAAAAATATAAATATAAAAGTAAAATTAAATTTATATTTTCCTTCTTATTAAAAACACGAATGTTACATTGTCAAAATATCCAAAAGTCCTTACAATAATATATTAAAAAATACATATTATTGAAAGTACATTTTCTTATTATCATGAAGTATTGTATCAAATTTATTTAATGAATAACTCTTTAATACCACAATTAAATTATTCGAAAAGCTATCCTTTTAATGGTTCATCACCTTTTGTATATTTTGTGGGTTATTAAATTTTACAACATTCCGCAGTAGATATCTGCACTTTGAAAATTGTATTGATCATGCAACATTTTGTCGATATAATTTTATTTGTGTAATATTTTCAGCACATATTTCTCTTCGCAATTTTTTTAAATTGAAAAATGTTAACATAACAGTTATTAACATGGCGAATAGAATAATATGGCGTGTGTTCTATTCTTTATTTAATCTATTATCAAAATGTTAAAATAATATTTCAATTGCATTAAGTAAAATAAACATGGGTATAATTTTTAAATTTTTATTATACACATGATTTAAAACTTTTGCATAAGTCATTGCACCCTTTTGAGTAAACTTCTTGAAATGCATCAAGTTCTGCTAGTATCAGTCAGTGTCGAACTTGATATCTCCGAATGTTTAAGCAAGATGCTTATATCTACAATTATAAAATATATGTTCTATTTACAATTAGGCAAAGTTTCCAATATACCATTTTGCAAATTAATGTTCCCTTAAATAACATTCCTACATATACATAATTAAATTCCATCGTTGTTGATAATAATAGATAAATAAATATTCAAATAATTTAAGAATAGTGAAATAATAATAAAGAAATAACAATAAATAAAATAAAACAAAATAACATAAAAAAATGATTTAAGTGAAACAAATTTAAACAAAGTATTGTAATATCCATCCATTGTTTTTAATTTGTGTAAATATGATTTTCGTTTCATTCATTTCATTCAACTACCGAAATTGAAAAGAAATACAAGCAATGAATAAATTCATTTTGATTAGCTTTCTTCTTAAATGAAGAAAAGAATAGAAGAAAAAAGAACAAAAGTGAAATATCGTCGATTTGTTTTTCATTAGACGCTTACGTTTCATCCGGAGATACCGAGCCACACGAAAGAATGCTACTTCGGTTGGGTTAATGGGATGCGAAGCGAAGTGCGCGGAATTTGCGTCGGGGGAGGACAACGGAATAGCGAAAAGCCGCGAGATTTCCGCCAACTTCTTAATGGACTTCGAAATGAAAATGCGAGATGGACTTGTTTCAAAAGTAAATTAGCCTCGCTGCGTTTGGTTCCTTGTTGCGATGCAGACTATAGTCTAGAAATTATTTGCCGACATTATGTTCGTATTTTCTCGTAGTGAATCTTAATTCGCTCCTCAAGCGCCAATCTTGAACGTCAATCGAACGCAGATCTTGACAAATCATATTTTCGATTTCCTAATTGGATAAGTTGGATCTTGACACTTCCTTCGTTTTCGAAACTTTTTTCATTACATTATTACTTCATAAAAAAGTTGTACATTTTAAATGAGAAAATAAATGAGCACAAATTTTTTTTCATATAAAAAAGACAGAAAATAACATTATGTTATCGAAAATATAAACTTAGTGTAATTTATGAGACAAAAGAAAAGTATTTGATTTGAAAGAATAGGTGTATTTGTGTTTTATACAAAGAAACTGTGGAATATGAAAATATTTTTTTAATCTTGCAATATAATAAAAGCATTCAATTTTCATACAAATTCAACAAAATGAAAAGGGAGAATAGAAAAGTGAAAGTCATGATTATGTAAAGCTTTATAAGTATTTCTAACGTTAACGTTATAAATGGAATTAATTAAAATAAATTGCATAGTGGAATTTTTTGGTTGAAAGCTTTATGCAAAAATTGGAAAAAGAAATTTGGGTTAATTTAATAAAAATTAGTTAAACGAAGGAATGAAAATTTATGAATTAAAAATGTTGTTATTTATTTTCATAAATTCTTACCAAATTTTAAAAGAAATATTTCTTATTGAAAAATTCTTGACAAATTTGTATAATTAATTATAATTCATTAATTAGTGGATGAACTATAAATTTCCTCTATAATCTATTTAAGTTGTGATTTTTTTCACTCTAAACATATGGTTCAAGTTCAACTCAAGCAATAAAATAAAAAAATAATATAGTCATAGATGAAATTGAATTTTTCTTGCAACATCTAATAAGTCTTACTGTCGGCTTGAAGAATAATATAAAAACATAACATTTACAGAGTGTATGTGTTACAAGAAATATGAAATCGTACATTTTATTAAAGTTGCCTAATTTAATATTCTTTGCACAATTGCAATAACACATTTATTTTTGAAACATTTAAATTTATAATATATCACGTACCATTGCTTTGTAATGAGTCAAATGAAATGAATCTTTCATAAATGTCTTGATATAATAAAAGAAAGGCAAGTTTCCTGAACCGTAATAAATATACGACAAAGAATTGAGGCAGTCGAAAAAATATGATACCGCAAAAATATATAAATTGTTCTCCTTGTCCCATGTGACCAAAACGATAAGATCGTAAAAATGAATTAAAACTACAATTTTTCTTTATATATTAGAAAAAAGTAACAAAAATTTTATCCAACCTACATTTAATGACGTTCTTTTTATTATCATACAAAAGTTTCAATTATCAAATTTATTTGCAAGATATTACAGTTGAAATCTTTTGATGGCATGAAATTGTTCATTTTGTACTCAATGAATAAAAACAGTGGTAAAATGAAAACTTTTCATTTCTTATACCAATCTGAATTTTTCTTAGTCAATTATTAAGTGAAATTTCCACTCGGTTTAAGTGGACCCCACTTCAATCAAAAGATCTCTCCTTCGAGTATTTCTGCGAGTTTAGTCCTTATATTTCTTTCCGCTAGTCAGAGAATTTTGTACTTTCTTTCTTTCTTTATTCTACTTCAACATTCTAATAATGCTTGGCACGACAAAAGTATCTCCCTCCCAAATCTAATAGACAAATAATTATACATTATACCCGATTCAACGATTTGTTCGATTTTGGACCACATTTTTTATCTTTTTCTTATCAAATAAAAAGATAGAAAATGTGCTCTTTTTGTCGCTGTAATAACAAAGTAAAGAATTAATCGAAATATTGATAAAGGAAGAAAATGGATTTTGATATCAAATATAGAAATACTTTTTATATTGCACGTTTCATTTTATCTAAACGAAAGAAATTTTAAAAAATAATGTGGTAATATATAATAAAATTATTAAAATTGCTGTGAAATTAGATTTTATGCATTTTTGAGTATTTGTGGTTAAACATTGTGTTTTAACAAGGATATAATTAATCATTTCCAAATTTAATGTTAAACATATGATAATCCATTATTAGAAACTTCATACATATTTATGTATTAAAAAATATTGGCAAATATCAGAAAGGTCAAAAGTAAAATACAAATATATTCTTTGCATAAATAAAGACTAGAACAATGTTAGTATTGAACTTCGTAATTTATACATAATAATATGCTGTTAAAATTAATTTGTCAATGCAAAATAATAATGATTATGTAGACATAGTCATCTCATTATTCGATTCTATTTTAGGCAAGCTTTCACATATGTTAATAATAATGAATTTAGATAATGAAGCATGTTTATGAATAGAATGAGATATTTCATGTTACAACCTCTAGATTTCTAATCAAATGAAAATTATTTAATCGAAAAATGCTTTTTATTACCGCTATGAAGTTATTACGACTGCATGGAATAGGTTCGACTTTCCACAATTATATAGATAATTTCTAATAAATGGACAATGTGTGTTAAGAACAAATAATTTATGTTCTTCAGTTTCTTTACTTTTTATTTATTTTAGTTTAAAGTAGTTGTAAATATAATACTAATGTTTTATATCTTTTCATGTTCTTTTATTACGTTAAATAAATGTTATGCGCAGTCACGTGTGCAGCATTTGTTCTGTCGGATATAGAACTAGAAGTCTTAAAGGATGTAGATGTTAAAATCCATATTTTGTGATAATGTTATAATAATATAAAAATTTGCGCTGTTAAGTCACTGAACTTAAATTAGGTTTCCTTGCCGAATGCAATAAAATTAAAAATATACGAATATTGAGTCAAAATAAGATTACAAATCGGGTAACGTTATATCCATAGTATTAAAAACGTGACTTGACTTGGTTTGTTCAGTCATTTGTTATATTATCTCTTCGTTGGCGATACATCGGAACAGAACACAAAGTTCGGATAATAATAAAGTGACGGATAATAATTAAGACGAGAGTTATTATTGGCTCGGATAGATGTCTAAGATAAATGTCAGGACTAAGGAATCACGGTTAAATGAAATCAATGAAATTAAATTTCATTGATTAAAGTTGATTTTCAATTGTCTTTTCTCTTTAAAATCACAATCCTGAGATGTATATAAAAACTTAAGTATGCTAATATTATACATTGACAGACGTTGATAACGAAACATAATGACTGATTGTAATATAAAAAAATAATAATAAAAATGTTTTATTTAATTTATGTTTAATGAAAAATAAATTATAGTTTAATAATTAAATTTTTTTGATTAAAAAAGTTGTTTTGATATTACGTCATAATACACTGGGCACAAAAAAAAATGGGACACCTAAAAAAACGTAAAATATGAGACATTTTCAAATGGTTCTAACTCTTTCAATTTTAATCGAAATTGAACGTTTTTTTTTTAAATTGTAGATAAAAG